>BJCM01212019.1:0-24716 GCA_018326385.1 Flaveria bidentis
GCTCTTGTTTATCGCACGACTTAACGAAACTCTGCCCGATTTTCGTCTGATTGCTCTAAACTGCTATTTTTTGTGTTCTAATAATTTCCAACGATTGTCCAGGTAATGCGCGATGTTCTATACTCCAAAGATTCAACAATCGGTGCCCACGACACTCGAATTTATGCCCTAAAACTAATCGAGACTAGTTTGACCAATAAACTGATAAAACTAAGTTAACTCTTAAAATAAAGGTTATTAGGAGCTATGTTGGGTGTTTGCAAGACTAATGAGCCATACAATTTGCTCAAAATTTGAATTTGAATGAACCAACAGTCTGTCATGCGAATGGGCGCCCTAATGAACTTCAATTGCACGATTGAGCCGGGCGAATGGCTCAGTCGCACGACTGAGATGGGCGAATGGCACAATCGCACGACTGAAACATGCGAATGAGTTCAGCCGCATGACTAGTTCAACCGCTTGGTAGAGCATACGACTAACCCCAGTCGCATGCTCAGTCGTGTGTATGAGCTCAATCGCACGACTAAACCTCAGTCGCATAGTTCATTCGCACGACAGAACAGAAAGATTCAAGTTAAGAAATTCAAATGGTTATTCATTTACACACTCTAATGTTTATCTATATTGTGTAACATATGACGAGTCGCTAGACCATGAGCACTAAGCACAACATATGTGCTCACCTGGATTTGACTTCCAGGAATGCTGCAGAGTTTTCGGGCATCATCACATTCCTATGGAGAACTAGGATATTTCGAGCCACCTCGACACCATGTACTCCTTATCGCACAGTCCAACAGGCTTTCTGGGAAAGCGCTATTTTGGACAGGTCCCCTGAGCCCCATTGCATCAGGAGCTCGATATTTGGCCATGCCATTGACATCACAGAGGATAATCTCAGGATTGTTTTAGAGTTTGGAGATGACGCTGATTGCCCGACACAATTACATCCACTAACGGTGTGAGGCTGCTTTCTGAGGGCTAAGTACTCTGGGGACATCAATGCAGGTGTGCTCAACAAGAGCAACCTGTGCCCCCAGTTTAAGTACCTCGCCCATGTGCTGCTCAAGTGTATAGCTTCGCGTAAGGGAGGGTTCGACGAGCTATCCGATCAGATCTAGAACGCTTACATGGCGTTGGTGCTGAACCATCCATTCAGCTTCTCTAGGATGATCTTCACCTATCTGGTGGAGAACATTAAGGGGAAGGGGAAGGAGGGGTTTTGTATGTACCCTTGATTTACTCAGATGATCATTGATCAGAAGCTACTATCGCTACCCAAAGAGAAGGAGGACGCAGTATTGCTTGAGGTGATGGACGATACCACCTTGGGTCGCATGAAGGTGTACAAGGGGAAGCAGGTGAAGCCCCCTGTCAGGAGATTGTTTGGGCATCTGGCCCGAGAGGATTATATGGCGCCAGCTAGGAGGAAGTGGCACCACGAGGACAGTGATTCGGATGTCGAGCAGATTGTGCTCCTGGATGATGACTCCGACGGTGATGATAGTGGTGATGGTGGACATCCAGGGCCCGCCCAATCGAGGGCCCCTACTGCTGATATAGCATCTCCATCATCCACCTAAGGTGGAGTAGAGTCAGCTGGTTTCCATCATGACTTTCGTCCTGATGATGAGGAGGAGACAAACGAGGAGCCTTTGATTCGTACTGTGGGGAGCAGGGTAGTTGCCACCGAACAAGGTATTCGGGAGGTTGGAGGATGCCCTAGCGAGTCTAGGGAGACTGCTGAAGATCCCACTTATGCCCCTGATCAGCCCAACAGCATCCCAGGGGGAGCATCCTTCTCAAGGGGCATGAGGAGAAAAAGGATGGCTCAGCCCCATGGATGAAGACTAAGAGGATGAGGATTACACTCATCACTACCACCACTACAGCCACCACTACCTCTACCACACCCACCACTACCACCATTCCACCCACCACCACTACCTCTACCACAGCCACCACTACCACCATTCCACCCACCACCACTACTAGCACTCCACCCACCATGACTACCAAACCTCCACCTGTCACCACTACAGCCACCCCTTCACCATCCATACATATCCCACCACCCATCTACTCTACATCCACTACCACCACCACCACTCGCCGAGCTGGGACCTCAACACAGGTCCCACCTACTTTTGAATCCTCTTTCCCATCCGTTGGGTTGGAGGCAGTTGGCTAACCTGAACCAGTTAGTACTGAAGCTGTTGGCGACGGATGAGCAAAGAGCCACTAAGCTTAATCAGCTGATGGAGCTTAATGTCTCCCAAGCCCAAAGGATTAAGGCTCAGAGCCAAGAGATTACGAAGTCGCATGAGATAGAGGCTTCGTCTGTACAGAGGATTGAGGCTCAGAGTCATGAGATCATAGAGCTACGTGAGATGCAGACATCCTCTGTACAGAAGATACAGGATTTGGAGGCAAAGAACAAGAAGCTCATGCTGAGGCTCAAGGGATCCAAGGATGAGCCTATAAAGATTAGAGAAGGGGATGACGATGATGAGGATGATACTAATAATGATGGGGGAGATGATGATGCGGGAGAGGATGAGTGCAGAGATGATGAGGAGGGTGATGATGCTACTACATCTGCTGCCACTCAAGCAAGAGAGAGACGATCCAAGAAAGCTCAAGATTAGGGTGCCTCGTCCTCGGCCTCACCAGCTAAAGAACCCATGATTCAAGATCAAAGTAATGACTAGATGTTTATGTATTTTGAACTATTCATGTACTGAATATTTATGTATAAATTTGATTATTTAACTATCTTGGTTATTTACTAATGAATGATGTGTTACATGTTTTAAATCAAGCAGATCAACCATCTCAACATGATGAATATGATGTTGCTCCCCAGTAGAAGATCAAGTCTCAATTCACTATGATACTTGATCTGCAAGGGATTGTCAGGAGGTCAGTAAGCTATACTCCCGAAGAAGGAGAAATCATTCACGACCTTACTGATGAGCAACTCGCAAAGATGTTCCGGTTAAATCCGGATGAACTGGTTAAAGATGCACCAACCGTCGATGTTGCTAGAGTGAAGAGCTCAACGATGTCGATGAGATAGAGATTGAAGATAGCACAACATTATCCAGAATATACTGATCGAGAGGGAAATGTGGTTCCTGATTTTTGGGATACTCTCGAAAGTGATGTGTATGCTAAACTGGATACGATGGAGAGGGAGGCCGAGAAATTAGAAAGCCAAGCCCAAGCCTCGGACGCCGTTGATGAGATCAAAAAGGCTGAATGAGCGGCTTGTTTTGCAGAGATCCGTGTCCAACGCACAGCGCCAAAGCCGAGTGCCTACGCCAAGCTCTACAAAGTAAAGAAGCATCCAAAGGTGTCTGGCAAGATTATAGCGTGGACTTATTTGAGGATCTTAATTTATATGCAGTGAAGAGGGAGAAGGGAATCGAGTACTTCAGATTCCCACATGATCTGAAGACTCTCCCTGGTTTTGAGCTCAACCAGCTGGCACGTATGAACCTGTTGTATGTTGACCCCAGGAAGATGTCAGGCTGGTTTGAAGCTTCGTTGAAGAAAGAACACCACACTAGATGGGTTAACTTCAATCCTCAGTGACCTAAGAGGTATATTTTGATGGTCGGAGGTGGACCCAAGGACTGGGAAACCCAAAGTGGAGCTGAAGTGGAGTCCTCCGCGCACTTTGTCAAAGATTTCTATAAGAGAAATGCCACAGGACTTCACTCCCCACTTCAAGTGGTGGTATTATGATTGGAGAACAGGTGAAGCGGTCATAGTATTGAAGAAAGAGCGCCAAATGGAGACAATCCGGGTATTTGACCCAATATGGCTAACCAACCTGTCAGCTAGTGATGCTTAAACTCTATACAAGTGGCCATATTCTATGATACGTGGGATATGGTACAGGCCCTCCAGTTTCAGAACATGATAAGACTCTATTTTTCATTCGAGAAACATGCTGGAGTCACAGTCAAGGAGAGGCATAAGAAGTTTGACGAGCTAATGAAGGATGCCAGATGATGAAGGAAACTAGGTCCAAGGGGGAGTTTGTTGATACATATGAACCTAGTTTATGATCTTAATGTAATATGTCTGTCATGTTCTAAATGTAAATGAAATGTATGAGTTGAATGAAACAGAATATGTGATTGATGATCTTAATGTCAAATGTTTCAGTGTATGTTTCAATGTTTATTATTTATTAACGCATATTGAACTAACTATATAGGTTTGTGGTTGTTTGAATAGATCTTAGTCAAGTAATAATTGAGAAATATATTCAAACTTAGTCGTATGAAGTTTTCATGCGAATGGACTATGCTAATGGTTCATACACATGAATACTTCATGCTAATGGACCAGTCGCACGACTGAACTAGGAGACTGGATCAGTCGCACGACTGAGACATACGGATGACTTAGTCGCACGACTAAACCTTCAGTCGTGTGATTGACTCAGTCGCATGCTTTAGTCGCACGACTGAACCATGCTAATGGTCCAGTCATACGATTGACTAACCCTAACCTATAAATACCACTTAATTCATGAAAAAACATGACACTTTCAATATTTCAACTTCTATTAGTACCCTAGCCGTCCAGAGACCTTAGAGAACCTGTTCCAAGTTCATAGATTGCACAAAATTGTATTGCAATCGTTCTTAACATTTAGATTCATTCTAAGGCATCATATCGTTTAGCTCACTCTAGGATGAAGTAATTGATGGATATACTACAAGAGTTTCTTGATAAGAGGTTCATTAGACCGAGTATCTCTTATTGGGTTGCTCTGTGAGTTGAATCAGTCTTATATGTTAAAAAGAAGGATTATAGTATAAGGATGTGCATCGACTACCGTGAGTTGAATAAGTTGACGGTGAAGAATCGGTATCCATTACCAAGGATCGACAACTTGTTTGATCAGCTCCAAGGTGCCAGTTGGTTCTCGAGAATTGATCTTCAATCTGGTTACCATCAGTTGAAGGTGAAGGAACATAATATTTCTAAAACAACGTTTTGTACGGATTACGGACACTAAGAGTTCCTTTTTATATCTTTTGGTTTAACCAACGCTCTAGCTGCTTTTATGGATTTTATTAATGGAGTGTGTCGGCCTATGTTGAATAAATAAGTGATTGTGTTTATCGAAGATATCCTGATTTATTCAAAAAGCAAGAAGGAGCATGCCGACCATATTCGAGAGGTGTTGGAGACGCTTAGAAGAGAGAATTTATACCAAGTTCTCCAAGTGTGCGTTTTGGTTGCATGAAGTTCATTTCTTGGGTCATGTGGTGAATCCCGAGGAGATTATAGTGTATCCGGCAAAGGTGAAGGCGATGATGCAATGGAAGTCTCCAAAGACGCTATCTGAGATTCATAGTTTCTTAGGATTGGAGGGCTATTATGGAAGATTCATCCAAGACTTCTCAAAGATAGCTTCTCCATTGACCAAGTTAACCTGTAAGGATGTGCAGTTTGTATGGGGTCAAGAGCAAGAGAAGGCTTTTGAGGAGTTGAAGAGAAGGTTAACACAAGCTCCAGTTTTGTCATTACCCGAAGGAAGCGAGGATTTAGTAGTCTATTCAGATGCTTCTTACTCGGGGGTTGGGTTATGTATTGATGTAGCGAGGAAAGGTTATTGCTTATGCGTCCTGACAGTTGAAAGTTCATAAGGTTAACTATCCTACTCATGACCTGGAGCTAGTAGTTGTGGTCTTTGCATTAAAGATTTGGAGGCGCTACCTGTACGGGACGAAATGCATTATCTTCACTGACTATAAGAGATTGAAGTACTTCTTCGAGCAGGAGGAGTTGAACATGAGAAAAAGGAGATGATTGGAGCTCATAAAGGATTATGATTGCGAGATCCATTACCATCCGGGCAAAGCCAACGTAGTGGTGGATGCCCTTATCCAAAAGGAGAGGCCTGAACCAATTTGGGTGAATGCTTATCAATTGGTTATGACATCAGAGTGATGAAGCAGGTCAAGGAGTTTCAAGACGAGGCGTTGAAAGATGATCACCTAAACTCCGAAAGGATGAGAGGTTTAGTCGCGGAGTTGGGTGAAAACACTTTCGGTGTTAGAACCCCATTCGGATGAATGTGGATTCTATGTTATGGGGAATTATGAGGAAAGATCATGGAAGAAACTAACAAGACTTGATATTTCATTCATCCTAGTGCCACAAAGATGTATCAAGATATGAAGAAAGACTATTGGTGGTTGGGTATGAAGCGCGACTTAGCAGAGAATATGAGTATGTGCCTTACTTGCTTGCAAGTGAAGGCGGAGCATCGGTATCTGTACGGGAAGATCCAACCTTTGGATATATCCGAGTGGATGTGGGAGCTTATCGCCATAGATTTTATTTCGAAGCTACCACATACCACGAAAGGGTATGATGCCATATGGGTGATAGTGGACCGTCTAACGAAAACCACTTTCTACCGATCCACAAGACGTATTCATTCGAGAGGATGGCGGATCTTTCATCAAGGAGATTGTAAGTCATCATGGTGTGCTGGTGTCTATCGTGTCTGATCATGACACCCGGTTTACATCCAAATTTTGGAAGATATTTCATGATGCGATGGTGATGAAGTTACACATCAGCATGGCTTTTCATCCACAGATGGATGGTCAATTGGAAAGAACCATCCAGACGCTTGAAGATATGATTCGTGCATGCATCATTGATTTTGGAGGAAGTTAGGATGACAACTTATCACTAGCCGAATTCTCATACAACAACAGTTATAATGCTAGCATTGGTATGCCCCCTAATGATATGCTATATGATAAGAGATGTAGAACAACCATTTGTTGGCTTTATATTGGCCAGAAGGAGTTGGGAAGTATCAAAGTGATTGAAGCTACAACTGAGAAATTGGAGAAAATCAAAGCCTTTGTGAAGGCAGCCAAGGAAAGGCCAAAGTCGTATGCTAAAAAGAGACATAGACCTGATTGAGTTCAAGATGGGTAAGAGAGTTATGTTAAAGGTCTCACCTTGAAAGGGTATCATTCGGTTCAGAAAGCAGGGCAAGTTGAGCCCGAGGTACATAGGGCCTTTCTAAATCATTGCTCAAGTACAGGAGATAGCCTAAAGGTTGGAACTACACGATGAGTTAAGTGGAATTCACTTGAAATTCCATGTATCTCATCTGTGGAAGTGTTTAGCAAATGAAGATATGGTCATACCACTGGTGGACATTGAAGTAGATGAATGGCTCAATTATTGAAGATCAAGATTAGGTTGGACTCACCTTAGATTAGTTTTTGCTTATGTCTAATTGTAATAGGTTAAATGTTAGACTACTTTTTAAAGTATTTTAGTTATTTGAGATTAGTTAGCTATCAGTTTCACCTAACGAAACTGTGTTTCTCAGCTGGGTGAAACTAGACTTCGGCATGAAAGTTTCACTAATAGCGAAACTGTCTGCGAAACTATCAACTCTATATACAGAATTTGTTTCTTTCATTGTAGCAACTCTTGCAAAACCCCAATTCATGTTATCATTGTTGCAAGACTACTTTGTAAGCTAAAATTTCAAATATTATTGAGCTTTTATTTTATTGTTTGTATCAGATTTGATTTTTTACTTTTAAATAGTTTTGGTCTATTCTTCATCATCGATTGATTGTATTGAGTGTTTGGTATTTATATTGAACAAATCTCTCAATAAATTGTAATGTGAGTTTGGACCAACAAAATAGTATCAGAGCCTTTGTGCTCTTGATTGTTAGGGGTTTTGGGTGATTGAGTTCAATATCACTAGTACATCAATTCCAGATCAAATTTGAGTGTATTTGATATGGAATTTGATTGAAATTGGTTAGTTCTTTGTTAGGAAAGCCTTGATAATCATCAGATCTCAAGTTCATTAAGATTTGAGTGATTTTGGATTGATTTCGTGTTGAAAAAGTTTTTCAGAATCATCCAGTAAAATTACTATTCTTTCAGCAAAATTGTGAGCTTCATCCAGCAAAATTACAAGTGTTTTGTTTATTGTGATTGTTTTGCAAACTCAACGAAAGTACCATCATTGAACGAAAGTTCAACAGTGCATGTGATCTACTATCAAGCGAAATTTTTGTCGAATTTACATTTGAACGAAAGTTCAAGCTAGTTTCGAGCGAAAATGTCTCTGAGGCTAGCATAATCAAGTAGTTGGCTAGCAAAACTGCTGCCAAAATTATCAACGAAACTACTGATTCTTCAATGAAACTACTCAATTTAGTGAAACTACCGTTTCTTCTGCAAAACTACAATGTCAAAGATGACTACTCTTATCCTTGCTGATTTGGAGGGCGTGGCACCCAATACACCCCAAGGCTGATTAATGGATGTAATTTTGAAGATTGGAAGAGATTTCTCAAAGCATTCTTTTTTACACTGATCATAATCAATGAGAATCAATCATCTCTGGTCCACACATACCGATTGTTACTGTTGGAGATGTCGTCTCTCTAACCAAGGACCCAATCACGTTTAATGAAAAGAATTTAAAGTTGATTGATAGGGATTAGAAAGCTTTTGGATCATTAACATTGTGAGTCGCACTAGATATTTACAATCGCTTTGCTGAACACAAGAATGCCAAGTCTCTTTTGATGCTCTTTGTGAATTTTATGATAGGAATGATGAGTTAGCGAAATACAAAGGTATACAAGCTGAGAAAGAATTCAACTTATTTGTGGGTTACAAAAATAAGAGTCTTACCAATTCACAAACCTTTTTTTGATTGTCTCGAGCACTCTAAAGAAGTATGATGAAAAACTCTCAAAAAGTGAACAAGTGAATACGTTGTTAGATTCACTCCCACCACAATGGAGTTTACAAGTAAGGATGCTAAGACAAGAAAGAGGGTTTACTAATTTCAAGCTCATGGACATCATCAACAAGCTTAAATCATTTGAATTAGACATGAAGAGAAGAGAGTTTAATCAGTCCATGATGCAATCATCTAGTTTTCCACAGAATGCTGCATTTCTTACTTCCGCTGCAAGCTCACCAATGCAATCATCAAGACAAGGAGGAGTGAATATAAATATCTTATGTGATCAACTTGGTGGTGGTATTAACTCTATCAGAGATCAAGCTAACTCAAAAGCTACTTCTGGAACATTAATCCCATCTGAAACAATGGGACTGTTTGGCATGTTTGTGCAAAGTTACGAGGCATTGGTGGCTGGAGAACTAAAAGGGAAAGGAATTACTATGGAAGACATGCATTAGGTGGATCCAGATGATTTGGAAGAAACTGATATACAATGGCAAATAGCAATGTTGACTCTTAGAGCAAGAAGGTTTACGGAAAGAACAGGAAGGAAGAATTTTGGAAGTCAAAACTCCAACTCCAAATTAGGATTTGATAAATCCAAATTGAGATGTTTTAACTGCAAGCAGTTAGGACATTTCAAAAGAAAATGTCCATTATCAATTATCACAGATCCAATCAACACTAGAGTTCCAAGACTAGTTTCAAGTAAAGAAAGGGAAGAAAGTAAAAAGAAGAAAGAGACAACTTTGATTTAAAGCTTTGACTGGAGTATAGAAGCTGAAGAAACTAAAGAATAAATCAATCAAGCCCTACTTGCTAAGGTTGTAGAAGAAGAGGAGAATGTGGAAGAGCTTGATTTGTTCAAGGAATTCTGAATTGAAGCTAAAGTATCTCAGGGTGTTCAGAATGAGAGGAAGGAGTGCGTTGAGAAGAATGAGACTAGAAATTTGATGGCTGATGGTTTGAAAGAAGATGAAGATGAGAAGGTAAAGTTAGCTGGGAACCAGATAAAAGAGAAGAGCAAAGAGAAAAATGATGTTGCATCCACTGTTGAAGAAAAAATAAAGAGTACTCTAGCGTGTCAATTTGAAAAAGATCTAGCAACTAAGAAAATGGTGATGAGCCTCCCTTATGAGGTAATACAAGACATGTGTTCTTCTGCTTGCAAGATAAGGTTATTTGGTGTGTATAAAGCAAATCTTCTATTGCTTGACAATGAAAATGACTTAAAATGAATTAATGAAGAGTTTAAACTAAACGAGTCAAAATATTTTGTTAAATTAAATGAAGCTTTAAAAGAAAATGAACATTTAAAAAGAATTCCAACATCATACACAAAAGTTTCTACTTTTAGTAAGTCATGATCAATATCACAATTTCATGGATTTTCTTGTACAATTCAATTAAACTAACATCTAAGAATTACATCTAACATCTTAGCATCATCAAATCATGAATTCTAAGAACAAAAAGTTTCCTCTTATGGCAATGTATGAACGAGATAATCAAACCCTAGATTTCTTGCACAATCAACATAATCTAGCATTCATACAATCTACTAACATCAAATAATCATCTAACAATCATCAATTTCATATTATCATCAAAATTTCGTGGATTAGGGTTCAACAAGAACAACCAACATGAAAAACTAATCAATACTAACCTTTAGATGTGTAGAAATCAACAATTGGACATGTAAAACACCTTGTAATGCTTGAACTAGATCAAAATCGTTTTGTTCTTGTTGTTTCTTGATCAAAATTGGAAAAGAGAGATTGGGGAGAGGGGTTTCGGCCGAATGGGGGGGGGTTTGCGGGCTAGGATTTTGTTAATTTTGGTAATATTTAGTTTTAGATTATTTACCAAATAACCTCTTTAATTTATTTTATAAAAACAATCTTTCTAATACCTTTTAAAATTTACAAAACACAAGTATTCTTAACCAATAATAATAATCCTAGGCATTTACAATAAGTCACACAACACACGAAATGTATATTACACCTTGTCACGTTATCGTGTAAAATTTATAAAACAAACATTTAAAATTCTATAAAATTATGAACCATATAATCACAACTAATAATCAACATTATTAATTAGATTATTATTGTTTATCATAAATTATTATTATTAAGTCACCAACTTTCAATTACAACTAGTGTGTTCTCACAACACATGTATGCAAGACTTAACGGAACAAACGGAGTTTGGTAACAGAAAATAACCGGATGTCACATTATCCCCATGTTGAAAAATTTTCCGTCCCGAAAATTGCGTTACATGGTTGTGTTACATCCCTGGTTTACTGCATTTGGCATAACGAAACCAAGTGAGTTGTCACATCATCCCTATGTTGAAATAAATTTCGTCTCGAAATTTACTTAGTACCTGCTCCAATTGTTGACGTCATTTCGAACAGATGA
This sequence comes from Flaveria bidentis, assembly GCA_018326385.1. Lineage (NCBI taxonomy): Eukaryota > Viridiplantae > Streptophyta > Magnoliopsida > Asterales > Asteraceae > Flaveria > Flaveria bidentis. The sequence goes on from BJCM01212019.1 coordinate 11,215, forward strand.
GGATACTTGAGCTTCATCTGATTATCGCGTTCCCACATGAATTCCATTCCACGTTCTAAGTTCCAATGAACTTTGACTATAGGTATCTTTCTTTGCTTAAGAGTCTTGACCTCACGATCCATTACTTCAACGGGCTTTTCCACAAAGCGTAATTGATCATCTGCTTGTACGTCCTCGAATGGTACAATTAGTGCCTCGTCAGATAGACACTTCTTTAGATTTGAGACAAGAAATACATTGTGAACACCATTCAGTGACTCAGGCAAGTCCAGTCGATATGCCACCGGACCTATTCTTTCCAGAATCTCAAATGGTCCAACATATTTTGGATTAAGCTTGCCTCTCTTGCCAAACCGAATTACATCTTTCCACGGTGAAACTTTCAGCAAGACTTTGTCACCGTTTTGAAAATTCAAAGGTTTCCGTCATTTGTCTACGTAACTCTTCTGTCTGTCTCACGTCGTACCCATGCGATTTCATATCTGCACTATCTTTTCTATGGTCTCATGTACCAATTCAGGACCAATCAATTGACTATCACAAACTTCCGCCCAACAAATTAGTGATCTACACTTTCACCCATATAATGCCTCAAATGGTGCTGCCTTGATGCTAGTATGATAACTATTGTTGTAAGAAAACTCAACCAACGGTAAATGAGCTTCCTAATTATTCCCAAAATCGATCACACAAGCACGCAACATGTCTTCCAAAGTTTGAATGGTACGTTCACTTTGACAATCGGTCTGTGGCTGGTAGGCAATGCTCATGTCCCGACGCGTACCCAAAGATTTCTGTAATGATTGCCAGAAATAGGACATAAAAAAAGCATCACGATCAGATATAATCTTGATCGGCACACCATGCCTCGACACTACCTCCTTAAAGTAAATTTGCGTTACCCTGTCCATTTTACCAGTCTCCTTGATCGCCAAGAAGTGAGCTCACTTAGTGAGTCGATCCACGATCACCCATATCATCTCACAACCACTAAGAGTTCTAGGCAACTTAGTAATGAAGTACATGGAGATTTGTTCCCACTTCCATAAGGGGATTTCAGGTTGTTGTAGTAACCCAGATGGTTTATGATATTCCACTTTAACTTTAGAACATGTCAGGCATTTGCTCACGTATGTAGCTACACTTGCGTCATGTTAGGCCACTAGTAGTGCGCCCTTAGGTCATGGTACATTTTGTCAGAGCCGGGATGTATGGAATACTTAGACTTGTGCGCTTCACTCATAAGCAAGTCTCTTAGATTCCCATATAAAGGTACCCAAAGTCTGTCTATGAAATATCGTATTCCATCGAATTTGACTTCTAACTGTTTATCCATCCTACCTAAAGATTCGGATCTAACGTTCTCACCTTTCAAGGCTTCCATCTGGGAATCCTTAATTTTTTCGGGCAAGTGAGTGCTAATTGTCATTTGTAGGGCACGCACTCATCGGGGTTTAGAGGTTTCCTTTCTACGCAAGGCATCGACGACTACATTTGCCTTTCCCGGGTGGTATTTAATGGCACAGTCCTAATTGTTTAATAATTCCACCCAACGTCGTTGCCTCATGTTAAGCTCTTTCTTCTCAAAGATATGATGAAGACTCTTGTGATCAGTGTAAATTGTGCACTTGGTACCATAAAAGTAATGTCTCCAGATCTTCAAGGCAAAGACCACTACTCCTAACTCCAAGTCATGAGTAGTGTAGTTCTTTTCATGCACCTTCAGTTGTCGTGAGGCATAAGCTATTACTTTGTCACGTTGCATCAGGACATAACCAAGTCCTTGGATAGAAGCATCACAGTAAACCATAAAATCCTCACTTCCTTTAGACAATGCTAATATCGGTGCACTACAAAGTTTCTGTTTCAACAACTGAAAAGTAGCTTCCTGAATATCACCCCATTTATAGGTTGATCCTTTATAGGTCAAGTTGTGAGTGGTTGAGCGATCTTTGAGAATCCCTCAATGAACGCTAATAGTATCATGCTGGACCAAGAAATTTCCTTATCTCACTAAGCGTCTTGGGTACCAACTAGTTCCTTATCGCTTCAATCTTTGCAGGATTCACATGTATTCCCTTCTCGTTAACAATGTGACCCAAAAATTGCACCTCACGAATCCAGAAGTTGCACTTAGAAAATTTGGCGTACAACTGTTCCTCTCTAAGTAGCTCCAAGATTAAACGTTGGTGTTCCACATATTCCTATTTGGTCATAGAATAAATCAATATGTCATCAATAAACACGATAACAAACTGATCAAGGTAGGGTTTGCACACATGGTTCATGAGATCCATGAACACTGTTGGTGCATTTGTCAACCCAACAGTCATGACCAAGAACTTGTAATGACCATAACGAGTACGGAATGCAGTTTTGGATATGTCTTCTTATCGGACTCTCAGTTGATGATAACCAGATCTCAAGTCAATCTTCGAGTAATAACTTGATCCCTGAAGCTGATCAAATAGATCATCGATAAGAGGTAACGGGCATCGGTTCTTAAGACTGTGACCTTGTTCAACTCTCTATAGTCAATGCACATCTGGAATGTGCCATCTTCTTCTTAACAAAGAGAACAGGTGCTCCCCATGGTGATGATCTCGGTCATATAAACCCTTTATCCAACAGCTCCTGGATTTGCGTAGATAATTCCTGTAGTTTGTTTGGTGCTAACTGGTAAGGTGCTCTCCTAATCAGAGCAGCTTCGGGAGTCAAAGCGATCTGAAACTTGACTTGGCGATGAGGTGGTAGTCCAGGCAGGCCCTTTGGAAACACCTCCGGAAAGTCACGAACCACCTGAATGTCTTCAATCTTCTTTTCCTCTTGTTGTTGGTTAGAGACGAGAGCTAATATGGCCAAGTGGCCCTCGCGTAACCACTTCTTAGCCTTCATGAACAATATGATGCCTATCACAGCACCACTCTTCTCGCCCTTAACCGAAAGCGTTTCCCCATCTACCACGAGAATACGAATGACCTTCTCATGACAAATCACCTCGGCCAGCTTCTGTGACAGCCAATCCATGCCTATGACCACATCAAAGCTGCCAAGAGTAAGGGGCATAAGGTTAATGTCATACTAGCGAGTTCTATCTTTCAATCCTTAAGGATATGTGTAATAGAGATTTGCTTACCATCATCCAACTCTACAACATACTTAGACTCCAAGACAGAGGGAATATTACTTAAGAGGCTACAAAACTTAGTAGAGATAAAACTCCTATCGGCTCCAGTGTCAAACAGTACAGAAGCAAATGACAATTAACAGGAAATTTACGAGTAACAATAGTAGGATCGTTTAGAGCTTCACCTGAACCCATGACAAAGGGTCTCCCTTTGGCTCCACCACTGATTCCTTCATTGTTGTCACCATTACCACCATTGTTGTTATTGCCACCATATCCGTTGCCATTCCCATTTCTTTTTCAGTTGAGGAAAGTTTTTCTTGAAGTGCCCTTCCTTTCCACACTCAAAGTAACCCTTTGGTATTTCATGGGGTTGCTGAGGCTGCTGAGGTTGTTGAGGTTTCTTCATCAGTTCTCCACGACAATCCTTTACCGCGTGTCCAACCTTCCCACAACACTGGCATCGGAAACTATCACACCTGCCAGTGTGGTGGTAGTTGCACCGATTGCACCCTGGATTTTTCCCCACATATCCACTTCGTCCTTGAGATGATCAAGATAAGTGGTTAAAGTTGTGATTGTTATCAAACCGTCTACGTTGATGTTGATGTTCAGGTTTATGTTGCTGAGGTTGATTGCCAGATGACGATCCCTTGCTAGCATTATTTTCCCACTTAAGTTTGTTGTCGGCCACGCTTGCCACAACACTCCGCTTGGGTAACTTCCCTTGCTCCATGACTTGGTTAGTAAGTCTGTGAGCCAGTCGTATCACCTGTTGAATAGTAGGGAGATTTGCAGCAGTCACCATACTCTGAATCTCCGGAACTAAACCATGCAAGTATAACTCAATCCGTCAGCTCGACAGGTTAACCATGCTAGGACAAAGTCTAGCTAGCTCATTTGACCTAGTAGTGTAGGCCTCGATGTTGGATCCATCTATCTTTAATTGCCAGAACTCAGCTTCCAGCTTTTTGAACTTCATCATGGGGGCAGTATTCCTCGGTCATCATCATCTTCAAATCCTCCCATGGCAGCACATTTGCCATTGCCTGGCCAAAAATCTGCACTTGCGCATTCCACCACGTCAGTGCTGCACCTTCCAATGTTCCTGTAGCATACTTCACCTGATCCGGCACTAGGCAGTTGCATTTGGCAAAGATTGACTAAGTCTTCTCAAACCATCTTACAAGCCCTACTACTCCCTCAGCTTCGCTATAGGTATGCGGCTTACAGTCCATGAATGCTTTGTACATGCATCCAGGCGGTCCTGTATTCACATGTCAGGGTATAGGAATCAAACCAAAAGAATTAATCACCTAATAGAATATTCGTGTAAATGATGACTAGTGTCACCATATACCTCCAAACTGTGCAGGCTGTGGGTTCAATGTCGCTTGCATGTGTTGGTTTATTAGCACAACTAGTTCAGCTGGGGTCATGTTCACGTTACCAGCGCCACGTCCACCGACACGCCCTCGACCACGTCCACGTCCTCTGCCTCTGCCGTCTATTTTTCACTTTACATTCACAAATACCATAATGAGTAACATCTAACATATTAATTCCATTGAAATATAGTATATAATAAGAAATAATGTGCAGTCACAACCACAACATTTATAATCAAATGATAACATATCATAAATAATTTGTAAGTAAATCACAAAATTTCCAATCAATGTCAAGATTTTAAGTTTTCAGTTGTGTGGGAAACAACCCTTCCCACATAGGTTTAAGAAAAACTCTATGCAATCAAAGTTATAAGAATAAAGAGAATCAATCGAACAAAGCTGATCCATCACTGTCTCCACCATCCAGGGCTTCTTTTGGTTCTTCCATAGGGTCTTCATCGGGGTCTTCGGCAGGTGCAGGGTTGTCCTTGATTTGTAGTGCTGCAAGTTGTGCTTCCAATCCAGTTAGTCTGCCCTCGACGCCCACATTATGGAGATCCTGCTCGCCCATACGCTCAATAAGATCCATCACTCTGCCAGGCATCTTGAAATTTCCTTTGATGGACATCGACAACCGCTCTTCAATTATGGCCATCTTTAGCCATAGTCGACGTATATCATCCTTTAGTGTGGAGTTCTCATCAGTGAGCACTCCAACTTGTCGACGCTCAGTCTCAAGTGTCGTGGTCAATACCGCCACGACATGCTCAAGGGGTACATCTAGTGATGGGAGAGTGGGTGCTGCAGAAGTAGTTATTGACCTAGTCCTAGGTCTAACAGTGGTTAGCTTCGGAACACGCTCTCTACGAATCATGCGATCTATACAAGCCGGGTAATAACTGCAATCTCATGGAGGGTCGCGCTCAAGTGGCACAAACTTTTAATCCCAGTCTATCTCACCACGGGGGTAAGGATGTCGCGGCCAGTCATACACTCGGTGAGGTACAGGTGGAGGGGACTCAGAACGAGCACGCCTTTTTCCCAAAAACCTGGATGATGATGCCATGATGCAGTGCATGTGGTGTATATGCCAATGAGTAAATAGTAAAAGGATATGTCAGGAGTAACTAACTAACTTTGTGCGGTTATAGACTAGTGTGTATGCAACCTAGTTCCCTATAAGCAATGGCTTTGATACTAGTCTTTCACACCCTTAAAATCCACATGCGGAGTTTTACCGCGAAGCATGTGAACAAACCAGGATCATAGTCACTAGCTACTCAGAATGACACTATACGCCACATTCAAAACAAAACCAACCAAAATTCAAACATTTAAAACTAGGTGGTAGCGTTTTGTAAATAAGACAAACCCAAACTAATAAAATGCATAATATGGCAAAACACGTTGTGCTCCTAATGGCAAGCATGTGAAAAAACACGTTGTTTAAAAACCATGAATAAAAGACAAACAAATATGTCTATGAAATAAAGTCTTAGGATGCATGCTGGACCATGTTGTGCTCCTAATGGCAAGCAGAGCTAAAGACCTGAGAATAGCATACTAAAAATGTCAACACAATGGTTGGTGAGTTTAAGAGTTTGCGTTTAACATAAACATTATCAATTGTATAGCATAAGAAGTGTATTCAAATAGATAGCTACTCTATATTCAAAAGTAATAAACATAGTGATTTCGTGATTGAAGCTGACTGTGTTGTGTTTGTTGCCTCCAGTCACGACTTACCAGGTCGTGACGATGTTTGTGTTTAGGACAATATTGCACCCCTTTGACCTTGAGTCGCACAGGTGGGGCTCGTCACACCCAGTAGTACTACCCAAGATTTCCCGCTAGTTACCATTATTAACGATCTGAAAGTGTGAGGACTTTTCAAGGTATCAAACACTATGTTAAAACATACACAACTTATAATAATGAAACAACGTTTGAGTACAAGTATGCTACCTCCTCCAGAAGAAGGTTTATAAAAATAGAGGGGCATGAACTCACCTGGTGTATAATGATAATGAATAAAGAGACGCGTGATAGGTGCAAAGACAACCCTTCAAAGGTTCCCTAGATCACACAATTACATAAGTACGTGTACACAGAAAAACTTAACAACCTTAGGTTAACCTAGTTGACCCGTTTGACCGTTGGTGACATATTAGATGAAATATTGTTTAATCATGCAAATCAACTTATCATACACGACTATCATGTAAGTTATTCACGTGCATCACATCATCAACCCAAGTTCTACCTAGGTCATCATACCATATAAGATCATCATACACTCATGCAAATCTCAAATAATCATCATGCTCAATCAATATAAATACATCACATCAAACAATTCATACGTGAAGTCTAATCATGCACTACATGCCATGTGAAGCCTCCCACGACCTCACATCCTAAACCCTGCCAATCCTACAAAGTAGGATCCTTGGATTTGCATGCGTGTATGACAATCATAATCACATTACTAGCATACATTGTGACAACAAAATCCAAACCTAATCATGATCTCATAGTCACTAACCATAATTCATCATCATGTATGAACATCAAAACCTATACTTCTTACATGATCAACCAAGCATCCATACAACTCAATTACACATTCTAACACAACAAACATCATTCACCATCACTCTAACACAACAAACATCATCCAAAATCATTCTAACATGATCTTAACATCATAAACATGCCCCAATCATCACATCCAAAGTTCTACAAAAATAAAGTTTCCCTTTAGGGAAAGTAATACCCAAAAGTGATCTAGTATCCAACTCAACCATAATTTCAACAATTATATACCTAATCAAGTTCATAGCATTTATTCTAACATGCTTGAACTAATAATTGGACTTGTGTACCTAATCAACACTAACCTTTAGATGTGTAGAAATCAACAATTGGACTTGTAAAACACCTTGTAATGCTTGAACTAGATTGAAATCAATTTTTTCTTGTTGTTTCTGGATCAAAATCGCAAAAGAGAGCGTGGGGAGAGGGGTTTCGGCCAAATGGGAGGGGGATTTGGGGGCTATGGTTTTGTTAATTTTGGTAATATTTAGTTTTAGAATATTTACTAAATAACCCCTTTAATTTATTTTATAAAAACTATCTTTCTAATACATTTTAAGTAGTTTTTAACTACAAAACACAAGTACCCTTAACCAATAATAATAATCCTATTCATTTACAATAAGTCACACAACACACGAAATGTATATTACACGTTGTCATGTTATCGCGTAAAATTTATAAAACAAACATTTAAAATTCTATAAAATTATGAACCACATAATCACAACTAATAATCAACATTATTAATTAGATTATTATTGTTTATAATAAATTATTATTATTAAGTCACCAACGTTCAACGACAACTAGTGGTGCTCACGACATGTGTATGCAAGACTTAACAGAACTAACGGAGTTTGGTAACGGAAAATTATCGGATGTCACACCTAAACCTCAATGTTTTGTTTTAGATCATAGCTCTAGTTTAAGTTCTGTATTTGTTTCCCAAAAATCTATCTCAGACATTGATTCTGTGTGTTCTAGTGATGTATCCACATGTTTATTAAATGATTTCAGATGTAATGTTAATGTGTCTAATGCTTGTGTGCATGATGTTGTGACTGATTCTATTATTGAGAGTAAAGATAAAATTAAAAGTAGTTTTGAAAAATTCTTTTCTCATCCCATTCCATCATTTATCCCAATTAGTATTTCACAATCCTATTCAAGGGTAACACCATATTCTTATGCAAGTACAAGTGGTAGAACTACCACATGTACTTCAGATGAGAATGCATCAACATTTGTAAATAACCATTCTTGAAAAGACAAAATCAAAACCAGAGGTATGTATGAAACTTACATTGATGTTGATTCTAGATCGTCTGATTATGATGAGGAAATATAAATAGATAAAATTCCTAAGTTGAGGCATAATAGACATAGATTAAAATTTCATTGTTTTAGATATAGTAAAGATGATCATATAGTTAAAAACTGTCCTGAGCTATATCACAGACATGTTCATAAGAATTCTTTTGGCACTAGATTAACTCATCTTGTTAATAATTTCTTTAGCAAAAGATCATATGCACCAAAGCTGAAAATTGTTCAAACATGGATTCTCTTTTCAGCCGGTTAATCTATATTCAATCTATTTTTGTAGGAGTCATCCACTAGAGCTATAAATAGTGTTTTGCATGTTGATAGTGGATGCTCCAGATATATGACAGGGCTGAAGGACTTGTTGACAAATTATCACATCATCAATGGTGGATATGTCGTGTTTGCTGGCGACAAGAAAGATGGTAAAATGATTGGTCAAGGGGAGGTCTCAAATGGATCCCTTACCCTGGGGAAAGTCAATTTTGTGCCAGAGCTAGTATTCAATATTTTGAGCGTCTCTCAAATATGTGATAAAGATATTCCGGTTTTGTTCATGTCCAATCAATGTTTAGTTCTGAAATCTGGGTTTGCCATTATAGAGGAGATGGTGCTCATGCGAGCTCCAAGAAAGAATGACACATATTTTCTTGACATGGCATCTAAAGAATCAATGTCCACTTTTACCTGTCTCCTATCAAAAGCTTCCACTTTTGAATCTTTCTTATGGCATCGCAGATTGGACCATGTTAATTTAAAAAATATTAACAAAATAGTTAAAAACAATCTTGTTAGAGGATTACCTTTAAAAGACTTTTATGTTGTTGAGAAATGCATGGCGTGTGCCAAAGGAAAATAACATAAGAAACCCCATAAACCAAAACTTGAAAATAGCATTTCTAATCGCCACAAGTTATTACATGTTGATTTGTTTGGCCCAATCAGTGTTAAATCTATTGCTAAGAAATCTTTTTTGTCTTATTGTTACAAAAGACTTTTCAAGGTACTCATGGGGGAGATTTCTAGCACATAAATGAGAAGCTGCTAAAGAGCTATAGAAGTTAATTCTTTCAATTAAGATGATAAGCAAGAGGAAGGTGATGGCTATTCAAAGTGACAATGGTATCGAGTTTAGAAATCACATCTTTGATTCCTTCTGTGTGAGTAAAGGGATTTTAAGACACTTCAGTGCTGCTAGAACACCTAAGCAAAATAGTGTTGCTGAAAGAAAGAATCGCACTCTTATAGAAGCCACTCGCACTATGTTGATCGAATCTGCTTTACCAATTATTTTCTCGGCTGAGGCGGTGAATTGTGATTCATATGTTGTTAACCAGGTGTTGATTGTGAAGGATAAAATGAAGACTCTTTATTAATTGTTTCATAAGAGGAAGCCATTGATCGATTTCTTTCGTCCATTCGGATGCTCATGTATTTTGCTGAACACTCATGCACAAAAGACGAAATTTGGAGTTGTGTCCGATGAGTGTTACTTCGTTGGTTATTCATCCTCTCAGAAAGCTTATCAGGTGTATAACAAGAGGGACATGTATTGTTTAAGAGTCATTCTATGTTGATTGGCAGGAATCTAATTCCTTAGATGTCAGATCAGAACCCGTATGGTTCTTTGACTCATATACTATCTTCAACTCCTTTAATCTTCAAATATTTAATAATGATGCATCCTTTTCCAATGTCCAAAAAAATATTATTCCTCCAGATCCATTACCTCAAGTTCCTCTTGTTCATCAAGATTCTACCAATTATTCAGCTAACCATGCTATACTTGTTGATCTTCCATCTTCGTCATCATTTGACATACCACCTCCACCTATCTCAACATCTTTTCCTTCGACACCAACCTATACCTCATCTCAAACTTTTTCTTCACCTCAACCTATTACACCTATTCAACCATCTTCTCCATTACCTATTCCATCACCATCTATTTGTCCACCTCAATCCCACCAATTACCTTTACCCATTGATTTTAAATCATTGAACGATCATCCTCATGATAACATTATTGAATCCATTACTGATGGTGTTAGGACACGAAGTCAATCTAGTTTGATAAACGTGTGCTTATTCTCTTGTTTTATATCCCAAATCTTTCCATGGAACATTCATGTAGCTCTTTAGGATCCATGTTGGGTTGAGTCAATACAATTGGAGCTGCAACAGTTTAGAAAACTCAAGTTGTGGCAACTGGTTGATCTACCACCAAACAAATGCCCAATAGTCACGAAATGGGTATTCAAGAATGTAACATCCTGTTTTATGGATGCAAATAAAATATCTAAAATATAAATTTAAAATATTGTTTAACGAGTAAGTTTTGGGTTATATTGTTATTGAATTAAGTTATGTTTAAATGAGTGTTGATTTTGTTTAATAATAATAATAATAATAATAATAATAATAATAATAATAATAATAATAATAATAATAAGTATAATTCTTGAAATTAGATAAAAATTACAATTGAAGAGGCCCTCATAGAAGTTAATAAATTAATTAAATTAATTAGTCAAACAACTAAATGAAGCCACGTTTGAATAGAAATCTAGGTGCCATGTTTGGATAAAATTTGGTTCATCTCTTATTATATGTACACCTACATATTCAAAGAAGAAAGAAAAAGAAACAACTTACAAAACTAAGAATTATACGTGTAGATTGGCAAGAGTAAGATTTGAGCACTTGAATACAAGAATTGTGAGGCAATTTGAGGACGACTTCGTCTGCATATTTAAGGAGTTATCTTTTAAGAAATGAAGTACACTGACTCATAACTTACTCATAATACGTATTTATTTATATGTTACATGTTTTAGTTATCATAAGGTTGTATGATTTTTGTGGAATGAAACATGTTTAATTACATGAGATATGTGTTCAGTAATATGTATGATTATGATGAAACTGATTATGGGGTATGGGTCAAATATATTATTTATTGGCTATAAAGAAGATGTATAATTAAAATATATGTAAGGATTTTGGGTGTTGAAATCCTAAGGGACTAGGGTGTTGAACTCCACATATAGAAAAGAAGAGTTAAATATATGTAAGGATTTCAGGTGTTAAAATCCCAAGGGGTTCAGGTGTTGAACCCCACATATATGCAAGAGGAGTTATTAATCCTCAAGGGTTAAAGATAAACCCATAAGGAATTCGGGTGTTGAACTCCTAAGAAGTAGTTATGATTTAAACAAAAAGGATTTTGGGTGTTAAATCCCAATCAAAAAGAAAATATGTTTTTGAAATAGAAAAATATGTACTTACTTAGCGAAAGCTAAAAAATATGTTTTAAATGTTTTTAGGAAAAGCACCCATACATGGTTAAAGCTTCAGGCGTGACTGGACTTACGAAGGAACCCTCCTCTCGTTTAATATTTAATGTAAGGAATGTTGTAGAAAAAGTTTAGAAAACATTTATTTTCCATGTAATACTTTTATATATTTTATAAAATGATATGTCACTACGAGTAACAAATTTTATTGTAAACTGGGACCAAAACTCTGATATAATTGGTGAAAGTGTTTTAAATAAATATTAATAAAATTGGTGTGTTTCAATCAACAAACCCAATGATCGTGGTATTGTGGTACGGAAAAAGTCAAGGTTGATGGTACAAGGATTTGCTCAAGAAGAAGGGATTGATTACACGGAAATCTTTGCTCCCGTAGCACATCTTGAAGAAATAAGGATTTTTCTGGCTCATGCGGCAAACAAGCAATTCAAAATGTGTCAGATGGATGTCAAATGTGCCTTTCTCTATGGAGACATTGATGAAGAAATATATGTGTGTCAACCACCATGGTTTTAGGATCTAGACTTGTCTAACAAGGTATACAAGCTTGATAAGTCTCTCTATGGTCTACATCAAGCTCCTTGCATCTGGTACGAGACTCTAACACAATATCTTCTAAGAAATGGTTTTTATCATGGCACCATCGATATGAATTTATTCAAGAAAGAGGTGGATGGTGAGATGCTAATCGTGCGAGTCTACGTTGATGACATTATTTTTGGCTCCACCAATCCAAAGCTGTGTCGGGAATTTGAGAAGGTTATGCGAAGCCATTTTGAAATGAGAATGATTGGGGAGATGTGTTTTTTCCTTGGGCTGCAAGTCGAACAAAAGCCAGAAGGAATTATCATTCATTAAGAGAAATATATCAACGAGATTCTAAAGAAATTCAAGATGGATCATGCTTATTCTGAACTAACTCCATTCACAACTCAAACATGCCTCACTCCAGACGAGAACGGGAAATCTATTGATCCTCACCTATACATATCCATGATCGGTTCCCTAATGTATCTTACAGTAAGCCATTCAGACATCACCTTTGTTGTAGGATACTATGCCTGATACCAATCTGCCCTAAGGAGTCTTATGAGATTTCCGTTAAATGAATCTTTCGTTATCTTAAAGGCTCCTCTTGATTAGGTCTCTAGTATCTTTATGGTGGAAATTTTTATTTACATGGTTATTTTGATAGTGATTCTAATGGCTGTAGGTTAAATAGAAAATCTGTCACCGGAGGCTGTCAATACCTAGGAAACTGTCTTGTATCATGGTAAAGCAAGAAACAGACTACTATCTCTTTCCATGGGGGAGGCAGAGTATATAGCTGCTTCAAGTTGTTGCTCTCAAGTGTTATGGATATAACGTTAGATGATTGTCTATGGAATCAACTTTCTCCATACTCCATTATTCTGTGACAATAAAGCAGCCATTGGAATCGCAAAGAATCCAAACCACCATTCCCGCACCAAGCACATCGAGACAAGGATTCATGCCGTTTGTGATGCTTAGGAGAAGGGTTTAATTGATATTATTTCTATTGACACAAAAAATCAAAAGGCTGGCCTTTTCACTAAAACAATCAATAAACCCTGTTTTTATAAACTGATCTCCATGTTAGGATTGGTATCATTTTAAAACTTGTTTTCTGAATTGTCTCGTGTACTTATTGTACATATTTATTTTATTGTTTTCTCTCTTTGTTTTTTTTTTACTTTAAGCTCCATAGTCCTTCATTATTTTACA
>BJCM01212020.1:0-10317 GCA_018326385.1 Flaveria bidentis
AATGGATGACGTTTAGACAATCCCGAGCTTCTTCCAAGTGTTGTATGCACCTCCCGAGCCTCCAAATGACCTTGAAGTCTTGATTCCCGGGAGAATTCTACAGAGTAACTCTCCCACTAAAGCTTGCCAAAAATGGTGAACTTAGGCTTCTATTTATAGGCTTTCTGGAGTGTTTAAGCATGGCCCGTGCCTAAAAGGCACGACCCCGTGCTAGTACAATGCTTACGAAAGTTGTTCGGCTCGTACATTCAGGTTGTGTCGGGCACGGCCCCGTGCTAAATGGGGCACGGCCCTGTGTTGGAGGTGGGGCACGACCCCGTGCCTCAAGGGGCACGGCCCCATGTCTACTTTTAGGGGACAGTACTTTTTGTCCTATCGGATGTCCAAGCACGGGGGTGTGTTAATTTAGCACGGGGGTGTGTTTCTGGAAAGGCATGGGGGCGTGCTTAATAAGGCACGGCCCCATGCTTGGACTCCAAAGCTCGGATTACTTCAATTTCTTGTTAAATATGCTTCTTTAGTCCATCTTGCCCTTTTAAACACCTAAAAAGACAATTTAACATTTCAAGTACATTTTCATCATTTTAAGAAAGATATTAAGGAATAATTGATAGGATTTTTATGTATAATTTGGAGCACATCAATACCCAATTCATCATATTCAATGTTCCACAAGAATAAAGTTTCCCATTTAGGAAAGTAACATCCAAAAGTGATCTAGCATCCAATTCAATCAGAATTTTATCAATATTATACCTAATCAAGTCCATAACATTCATTCTAACATGTTAATCACCACCAAAACATCAAAATTCCAATTCATAATACATAAACGTTTTTACTTTTAGCAAGTTATGATCAACACCTCTAATTTATAGATTTTCTTGTACAATTCGATTAAACTAACATCATAACATCATCAAATCATGAATTCCAAGAACAAAAAGTTTCCTCTTGGGGTAATATATGAACTAGATGATCAAACCATAGATTCCTTGCACAATTAACATAATCTAGCATTAATACAACCTAACTAACATCATATATTCATCTAACAATCGTCAATTTCATAATATCATCATCAATTTTCGGATTAGGGTTCATCTGCATTAAAAACTATGAACAACTAATCAAAACCAACCTTTAGATATGCTTAGACGATGATTATCACTTGTAAACAACTTGTATTACTTGAAACCACTTGGATTTCGACTTGTGTATGTGTTCTTGGATCAAAATCGAAATGTGAAGGGGTTTTGGGTGGGGTTGCGGCCGATTATGGGGTTTGGGTGGGATTATGGTTGATTTTTGATTAATTATGGTAACTTTTAGTTAAAAGGTAATTACAAATTAAACCCCTTGATTTTTATTTAATAAATCCAATCTTTCTAATACATTTTAATTAGTTTTTAACTATAAAACACAAGTATTATTAACCACTAATAATAATCCTAGATATTTACAATAAGTCACACAACTCACGAAATATATATTACACGTAGTCACGTTATCGCGTAAAATTTATAAATCAAACATTTAAAATTCTATAAATCCATGCATCACATAATCACAACTAATAATCAACATTATTAATTAGATTATTATTATTAAGTCACCAACAATCAACGAAAACTAGTGTGTGCTCACGACACGTGTGTATGCAAGACTTAACGGAACTAACGGAGTTTGGTAACGGAAAATTACCGGATGTCACATTATCCCCATGTTGAAAGAATTTTCGTCCCGAAAATTACGTTACATGGTTGTGCTACATCCTTGGTTTACTGCATTGGCATAACGAAATCGAGTGAGTTGTTACATCATCCCCATGTTGAAATAAATTTTGTCCCGAAAATTGCGTTACATGGTTGTGCTACATCCCTGGTTTACTGAATTGGCATAACAAAATCGAGTGATTTGTCACATCATCCCCATGTTGAAATAAATTTCGTCCTGAAATTTACTCGGTACCTTTCCCGGTTGTTGTCGTCGTTTCGTACAGATGAGGATACTTGAGCTTCATCTGATCCTCGCGTTCCCACGTGAATTCCGGTCCACGTTTTGAGTTCCAACAAACTTTGACTATAGGTATCTTGTTTGCTTAAGGGTCTTGATCTCACAATCCATTACTTCAACGTGCTCTTCCACAAATCATAATTGATCATTTACTTGTATTCCTTGAGTGGTACAATTAGTGTCTTGTCAGATAGGCACTTCTTCAGATTTGAGACGTGAAATACATTGTGAATGCCACTCAGTGAATCAGGAAAGTCCAATCGATACGCCACCGGACCTATTCTTTCTAGAATCTCGAATGGTCCAATATATCTTGGATTAAGCTTGCCTCTCTTGCCAAACCGATTTACACCTTTCCACGGCGAAACTTTTAGCAAGATTTTGTCACCTATTTGAAATTCCAAAGGTTTCCGTCGTTTGTCTGCGTAACTCTTCTGTCTGTCTCGCGCCGTAGCCATGCGGTTTCGTATCTGTACTATCTTCTCTGTGGTCTCATGTACTAATTCAGGACCAGTCAATTGACTATCACCAACTTCCACCCAACAAACTGGTGATCTACACTTTCGCCTATATAATGCCTCATGTCAGGCATTTGCTCACTTATTCTATCTGCCTTCATGTTAGGCCACCAGTAGTGTGCCTTCAGATCATGGTATATTTTTTCAGAGTCTGGATGTATGGAATACTTAGACTTGTGCGCTTTACTCATAATCAAGTCTTCTTTATTTCCCATATAAAGGTACCCAAAGTCTATCCATGAAATATCGTATTCCATCGGATTTGACTTCTAACTGTTTATCCATCTCGTGTAAAGATTCAGATCTAACGTTCTCACCTTTCAAGGCTTCCGTCTGGGCTTCTTTAATTTGCTCGGGCAAGTGAGTGCTAATCGTCAATTGTTGGACACGCCCTCGTCGGGGTTTAGCGGTTTCCTTTCTACTCAATGCATCGGCGACTACATTCGCCTTTCCCGGGTGGTATTTAATAGCATAGTCGTAATCATTTAATAATTCCACCCAGTGTTGTTGCCTCATGTTAAGCTCTTTCTGCTCAAAGATATGCTGAAGACTTTTGTGATCGGTGTAAATTGTGCACTTGGTACCATACAAGTAATGTCTCCAGATCTTCAAGGTAAAGACCACCGCTCCTAACTCCAAGTCATGAGTAGTGTAGTTCTTTTCATGCACCTTCAGTTGTCTCGAGGCATAAGCTATTACTTTGTCATGTTGCATCAGGACACAACCAAGTCCTTGGATAGAAGCATCACAGTAAACCACAAAATCATCACTTCTTTTAGGTAATGCTAATATCGGTGCACTACAAAGTTTCTGCTTCAACAACTAAAAAGCAGTTTCTTGACTCTCACCCCACTTATAGGTTGTTCCTTTATGGGTCAAAGCTATGAGAGGTTGAGCGATCTTTAAGAATCCCTTAATGAAACACCGATAGTATCCTGCCAGACCAAGAAATTGCCTTCTCTCACTAGTCGTCTTGGGTACTGACCAGTTCCTTATCGCCTCAATCTTTGCAGGATCCATATGTATTCCCATCTCGTTAACAATGTGACCCAAAAATTGCACCTCATGAATCCAGAAGTCATACTCAGGAAATTTGGTGTATAGTTGTTCTTTTCTAAGTAGCTCCAAGACTAAGCGTAGGTGTTCCTCATGTTCCTCCTTGGTCCTAGAATAAATCAATATGTCGTCAATAAACACGATAACAAACTGATCAAGGTAGGGTTTGCACACACGGTTCATGAGATCCTTGAACACTACTAGTGCATTTGTCAACCCACAAGGCATGACCAAGAACTCGTAGTGACCATAACGAGTACGGAATGTTGTTTTAGAGATGTCTTCTTCACGAACTCTCAGTTGATGATAACCAGATCTCAAATCAATCTTCGAATAATAACTTGATCCCTGAAGCTGATCAAACAAATCGTCGATATGAGGTAATGGGTATCAGTTCTTGACTGTGACCTTGTTCAACTCTCTGTACTCGATGCACATTCGGAATGTGCCATCTTTCTTCTTAACAAAGAGAACAGGTGCTCCCCACGGTGATGAGCTCGGTCGAATAAGCCCTTTATCCAACAGCTCCTGGAGTTGGGTAGATAATTCATGCAGTTCGTTCGGTGCTAACCGGTAAGGTGCTCTCGCAATCGGAGCAGCTCCAGGTGTCAAATTGATCTAAAATTCAACTTGATGATGAGGTGGTAGTCCAGTCAAATCCTCTAGAAACACCTCCGGAAAGTCACAAACCAGCGGAATGTCTTCTATCTTCTTTTCCTCTTGATGTTGGTTAGAGACGAGAGCTAATATGGCCAAGTGGCCCTTGCGCAACCACTTCTAAGCCTTCGTGAACGATATGATGCCTATCACAACACCACTCTTCTCGCCCTTAACCGAAAGCGTTTCCCCATGTACCATGGGAATACGAAAGACCTTCTCATGACAAATAACCTCAGCCTGCTTTTGTGACAACCAATCCATGCCTACGACCATATCAAAGCTTCCAAGAGTAAGGGGCATAAGATCAATGTCAAAGGTATGACCAGAGAGTTCTATCTTTCAATTCTTAAGGATGTGTGTAATGGAGATTTGTTTACCATCAGCCAATTCTACAACATACTTAGACTCCAATATAGAAGGCATATCCCTTAAGAGGCTACAAAACTTAGTAGAGATAAAACTCCTATCAGCTCGAGTGTCAAACAGTACAGAAGCAAAACGACCATTAATAGGAAATTTACCAGTAACAGTAGTAGGATCATTTAGAGCTTCACCTGAACCCGTGACAAAGGCTCTCCCTTTGGCTTCACCATTATTGCCACCATTGTTGTCACCATTACCGCTATTGTTGTTATTGCCACCATTACCATTGCCATTCCCATTTCTTCTCAGTTAAGGATAGTTTTTCTTGAAATGCCCTTCCTTTCCACACTCAAAGCAACCCTTTGGTGTTTCATGGGGCTGCTGAGGCTGCTGAGGTTGTTGAGATTGTTGAGGCTTCTTCATCAATTCTCCATGGCAATCCTTTACCACGTGTCCAACCTTCCCACAACGCTGGCATCAGAAACTATCACACCTGCCAGTGTGGTGGTAGTTGAATCGATTGCACTTTGGATTTTTCCCCACATATCCACTTGGTCCTTGAGATGATGAAGATGATTGGTTAAAGTTGCGATTGTTATCAAACCGTCTATGGTGATGTTGCTGTTGAGGGTGTTACTGAGGTTGATTACCAGATGATGATCCCTTGCTAGCATTATTTTCCCACTTACGTTTGTTGTTGGGCACGCTTACCACAGCGCCCCGCTTGGGTAACTTCCCTTGCTCTATAGCTTGGTCAGTGAGCTTGTGAGCCAGTCGTATAACCTGTTGAATAGTAGGGAGATTTGCAGCAGTCACCATACTCTGAATCTCTAGAACTAAACCACGCAAGTATAGCTCAATTTGTCGGCTCGACGGGTTAACCATTCCAGGACAAAGTGTAGCTAGCTCATGTGACCTAGTAGTGTAAGCCTTGATGTTGGATCCATCCATCTTCAATTGCCAAAACTCAGCTTCTAGCTTTTGAACTTCATCATGGGGCAGTATTCTTTGGTCATCATCATCTGGAATTCCTCCCACGGCAGCGCATTTTCCATTGCCTAGCAAAGCATCTGCACTTGAGCATTCCACCACGTGAGTGTTGCACCTTCCAGTGTTCATGTGGCGTACTTCACCTGATCCAGCACTAGACAGTTGCATTTGGTGAAGACAGACTTAGTCTTCTCAAACCATCTTACAAGCCCTACCGCTCCCTCGGTTCCACTGTAGGTATGCATCTTACAGTCCATGAACGCTTTGTACGTGCATCCAGGCGGTCCTGTATTCACATGTTAGGGTATAGAAATCAAATCGAAAGAACTAATCACCTAACAGAATATTCGTGTAAATGATGACTAATGTCACCGTTTACCTCCAAACTGTGTGGGCTGAGTGTTCAATGCCACTTGCATGTGTTAGTTTATTAGCGCAGCTAATTCAGGTGGGGTCATGTTCACGTTGCTGGCGCCACGTCCACCGTTACGCCCTCGGCCACGTCCATGTCCTCTGCCTCTGCCGTCCATATTTCACTTTACATTCACAAATACCATAATGAGTAACATCCAACATATTAATCCCATTGAAGTATAGTAAATAATAAGAAATAATGTACAGTCACAACCACAACATTTATAACCAAAATAATAACGTATCATAAATAATTTATAAGTAGCTCACAAAATATCCAATCAATGTCAATAGTCAAGTTTTCAGTTGTGTGGGAAACAACCTTTCCCACGTAGGTTTAAGAAAAAACGCTATGCAGTCAAAGTCATAAGAATAAGGAGAATAAATCCAACAAATTTGATCCATCGTTATCTCCACCGTTCGGGGCTTCTTCTGGTTCTTCCTCAGGGTCTTCATCGAAGTCTTCGGAAGGTGCAGGGTTGTCCTCGATTTGTAGTGTTGCGAGCTGTGCTTCCAGTCCAGTTAGTCTGCTCTCTACGCCCACATTGTGGAGATCATGCTCGCCCATACGCTCACAAAGATCCATCACTCTACCTGCCATCTTGAAATTCCCTTTGATGGACATCGACAACCGCTCCTCGATTATGGCCATCTTTAGCCATAGTCAACGTATATCATTCTTTAGTGTGGAGTTCTCATCAGTGAGTACTCCAACTCGTCAACGCTCAGTCTCAAGTGTCGCGGTCAATGCCGCCACAGCATGCTCAAGGGGTACATCTAGAGATGGGAGGGTGGGTGTTGTAGAAGTAATTGTTGACCTAGTCCTAGGTCTAGCAGTAGCTGGCTACGAAACACACTCTCTATGAACCATGCGATTTATACAAGTCGGGTAATAACTCCAATCTCGTGGAGGGTCACGCTCAGGTGGCACAAACGGTTGATCCTAGTCTATCTCACCATGGGGGTAAGGATGTCGCGGCCAGTCAGACACTCGGTGAGGTACAGGTGGAGGAGATTCAGAACGAGCACGCCTTTTTCCCACAACCCGGGATGATGATGCCATGCTGCAGTGCACGTGATGTATGCCAATGAGTACATAGTAAAAGGATAAGTCAGGCGTAACTAACTAACTATGTGGGGTTATAGACTAGTGTGTATGCAACCTAGTTTCCTATAACGAATGGCTCTGATACCAATCTTTCACACCCTCAACATCCACGTGAAAAGTTTTACCACGAGGCGTGTGAACAAACCAGGATCACAGTCGCTAGTTACTCAGAACGATACTATATGCCACATTCAAAACAAAACCAATCAAAGTTCAAACGTTTAAAACCATGCAGAAGGGTTTTGTGAATAAGAGAAACCCAAAGTAATAAAAATGCATAATTTGGCAAACACGCACCAACCCAATATTTAAAACACATAATGAGAACCAAAAAATACGTATTTAAAACAGAGTCTTAGAATGTATGCTGGACCCGTTTTGTGCTCCTAATGGCAAGCTGAGTTAACGACCTGAGAATAGCATACTAAAAAATGTCAACACAATGGTTGGTGAGTTCATAAGTTTGTGTTAACATATATAATAACATTTGCATAACATAAGAAGTGTATTGAAATAGATAGCTAGTCTATATTCACAAGTAATAACCATAGTGATTTCGCGATCGAAGCTCACTGTGTTTCGTTTGTTTCCTCCCGTCACGACTTACCAGGTCGTGACGATGTTTGTGTTTAGGACAAAATTGCACCCGTTTGACCTCGAGTCGCATAGGTGGGGCTTGTCAGACCCAGTAGTACTACCCAAGATTTCCCGCTAGTTACCATTATTAACGATCCGAAAGTGTGAGGACTTTCAATGTATTAAGCAGTATGTTAAAACATACACAACTTATAATAATAAAATAGCGTTTGAGTACAAGTATGCTACCTCCCCCAGAAGAGAGTTTATAAAATATAGGGGTATGAACTCACCTAGTGTGCTAAGATAATTAATAAAGATAAGGGTGAATGGTGCAAAGACAACCGTTCAAAGGTTACCTAGAACACACAAGTACATAAGTACGTGTACATAGAAAACTTAACAATTCTAGGTTAACCTAGTTGATCCGTTTGACCCATTGGTGACATATCATTTGGAATATTGTTTAATCATGCATACTAACTTATCATACCACATTAGATCATCATACATTCATGCAAATCTCAAACAACCATCATGTTGAATCAATATAAATACATCACATCAAACAATTCATACGTGAAGTCTAATCATGCACAACATGCCATGTGAAGCCACCCACGACCTCACATCCTAAACCCTGCCAATCCTAC
Organism: Flaveria bidentis; assembly: GCA_018326385.1. NCBI lineage: Eukaryota > Viridiplantae > Streptophyta > Magnoliopsida > Asterales > Asteraceae > Flaveria > Flaveria bidentis. Next base: position 8,355 of record BJCM01212020.1, read on the forward strand.
TAAGTAGGGGTCTTAGATTCGCACGCGTGTATGACAATCATAACCACATTACTAGTATACACAGTGACAACCAATTCCAATCCCAATCATGATCACCTAATCACCAATCATAATTCATCCTCATGTATGATCACCAAAACCTATACTTCTTACATGAACAACCAAGCATCCACACAACTCAACTAACACATACTATCACATCAAACATCATTAACAATCATTCTAACATGATCCTAACATCACAGGCATGCCCAATTCATCATATTCATTGTTCCACAAGAAAAAAGTTTCCCTTTTGGGAAAGTAACACCCAAAAGTGATCTAGCATCCAATTTAATCATAATTTTATCAATATTATACCTAATCAAGTCCATAATATTCATTCTAACATGTTAATCACCACCAAAACATCAAAATTCCAATTCATCATACATAAAAGTTTCTAGTTTTAGTAAGTTATGATCAACACCTCTAATTCATGGATTTTCTTGCACAATTCATTTAAACTAACATCCAAGAATTGTATCTAGCATCATAACATCATCAAATCATGAATTCCAAGAACAAAACGTTTCCTCTTGGGGTAATATATGAACTAGATGATCAAACCATAGATTCCTTGCACAATTAACATAATCTAGCATTCATACAACCTAACTAACATCATATATTCATCTAACAATCATCAATTTCATAATATCATCATCAATTTTCGGATTAGGGTTCATCTACATTAAAAACTATGAACAACTAATCAAAACTAACCTTTAGATGTGCTTAGACGATGATTATCACTTGTAAACAACTTGTATTACTTGAAACCACATGGATTTCGACTTGTGTGTGTTGTTGGATCAAAATCGAAATATGAAGGGGTTTTGGGTGGGGTTGCGGCTGATTATGGGGTTTGGGTGGGATTAGGGTTGATTTTTGATTAATTATGGTAACTTTTAGTTAAAAGGTAATTACAAATTTATCCCCTTGATTTTTATTTAATAAAACCAATCTTTCTGATACATTTTAATTAGTGTTTAACTATAAAACACAAGTATTATTAACCAATAATAATAATCCTAGATATTTACAATAAGTCACACAACTCACGAAATATATATATTACACGTAGTCACGTTATTGCGTAAAATTTATAAAACAAACATTTAAAATTCTATAAATCCATGCATCACATAATCACAACTAATGGCTCTGATACCAATCTGTCACACCCTCAAAATCCACGTGCGGAGTTTTACCGCGAGGCGTTTGAATAAACTAGGATAACAGTCAATAGTTACTCAGAACGACTCTGTATGCCACAATTAAAATAAAATCAACCAAAGTTCAAACTTTAAAATCATGCGGAAGCGTTTTGTAAGTAAAGAAACCCAAAGTGTATAAATGTATAATATGGCAAAACACGCGCCAAACCAAATGAGAAAACTTTAATAATTAGAAACCAACAAAGATGTCTATCTTAATATGCATGATGAACCCGTGCAGTGATCCTAATGGCAAGCGAAGTTAACGACCTAAAAATAGCATACTAAAATGTCAACACAATGGTTGGTGAGTTCAAGAGTTGGCATTCAAATATAAACAATTTAACAGTTGTGATATATAAGCAGTGTATTGTAACAGATAGCTAGTCTATTAATAATAAATATTAATTCATAGTAATTTCGCAATTGAAGCTGACTGTGATAAGTTGTTGCCTCATGTCACGACTTAACAGGTCGTGACAATGTTCAATAGGACAAATTGCACCCAGTGGACCTCGAGTCACACAGGTGGGGCTCGTCAGACCCAGTAGTACTACCCAAGTTTCCCCGCTATTCAATATTAACAATTCGAAAGTGTGAGGACTTTTCCAAAGTAAACAACACTACATTAATATTATACACAACTTAAATACATATAAAGCGTTTGTAATTTACCAGTATGCTATCTCTCCCAAAAGAGGTTA
>BJCM01212023.1:0-14438 GCA_018326385.1 Flaveria bidentis
CTGGGTCTAAGGGTGGTGATACTGATTTCACTGATCCAACATACACACCCGACCAGCCGATCAGCTCAGGGAGAGCCCCTATTGCCAAGGGCTCAAGGAAGAAGAGGATGGCCCAACCCCATGGAAAAAAGAATAAGAGACAAAGGATCACCCTCATCACCACTTCCACTACCACAGCCACCACCACTACCTCAGCCACCACTACACCCACTACCATCGCCACTGCCACCGATACTCCTACCACCACTCATACACTCACCTCCACCTCACCCAAAATACCCAACACAATTCAACCACAGTCCAGTCCCATTCCTCTTCCCATCTTCACCACATTCATCACAACAACCACCACTCACCAAGCCGCTACATCCACCCAATCCCCATTTACATCTGGCTCTACTCTACCCACTGTCAGGTTAGAGGAACAACTGGCAAGCCTAAACCGACTTGTGCTAAAGCTGCTCGCAATAGATGATCTGAGATCTAATCAGATAAACTAGCTGATGGCACTCAATGCCGCCCAATCCAAGCACATTGCTCATCTCACTGAAGAATGTGATGTACGAGAGAGCGTTAGGCCGAGCTCACCATGCACTGACGAGTCAAAATGATCTGGTGATGGAGTCGGTGAAAAGAATTGAAGGATTATAGAAGAAAAACAAGTGGATTATGCTAAAGTTGAAGGGGAGAAAGGGTGAACCCCTAAAGATCAAAGGAAATGGTGATGATGAAGAAGATGATGATGAATCAGAAGAAGATGATGATGGTGAGACTTCTAATGATGAATCAGAAGAAGATGATGATGATGAGGAAGTTGGAGGGAGTGGGAAAGAGAAAAGAGATGATGATGATGATGAGAATGATCAAGAAGGTGATGCATCTGCATCAACCTCAAGCCAAGCTGCACGAGAGAAGCACTCAAAAAAGAGCCTCTTCATCTACAACTCCAGCTGGAGAATCTCAGGAGTAGGGAAAAAGTGATGCTCAACAGCCTGAGGACTTTGATGTTATACCCCTTCAGCAAGTCAAGACTTAGCTCATTATGCTTCTTGATTTGCAAGGGATAGTAAGAAGGTCTGTGAGCTATACACCTAAAAAGGAGAGATCATCCATGATCTGACAAATGAGAAGCCGGCTCATATGTTCAGATTAAATCTAGATGACATTGTCAAAGATGCTCCAGAAGTTAATGTCCTAAGTGATGTGGAGCTACATGATGTGGATGAAATTGAGATTGAAGATGTCACAGCTAACCACTATCCTGAGTACATTGACCATGAGGGCAACGTTATCCCCAACTTGGGTGAAACTTTTGGCAGTGATACCTTTGATAAGTTGGAGGAGACGGAGAAGGAAAAAGAGAAGGATGAAAGTAAAGCCTAAGCTTATGATGAAAATGTTGATATTAAGAAAGCTGAATGGGCAGCTTGTTTTACTGAAATGAAAGCCCAACGCGCACCTCAAAAACAAAATGCCTACACCAAACATTACAGAGTCAAAAGACATCAGAAAGTGTTAGGCAAGATTATTGCGTGGGCATATTTTGAAGATTTGGAAGTCTATGTTGTTAAAAGGGAGAAAAGGATTGAATACTTTAGATATCCACATGATCTAAAGACACTTCCTGGTTTTGAGCTCAACCGACTAGCATGCTTAGATCTTTTGTATGCCAACCCAAGAAAGATGGTAGGATGGTTTGAGGCAGCATTGAAGAAAGAATATCATATCAGATGGGTAAACTTCTGACCTCAACAACCCAAGAGGTTCATTTATAAGTATGAAGTGAATCCTATATCTGGAAGGCCTAAAATAGTGTTGAAGTGGAGTTCCCCATGCACAATGTCCAAGATTCCCTTATGGGAAATGCCTCAGAACTTCACTCCACACTTCAAATGATGGTATTATGATTGGAGGACATAGGAAGCGGTCATAATTCTGAACAGATATGGGAAGATAGAGACTATAAGGGTATTTGACCCAATGTGGCTTACTAACTTGTCAGCAGATGATGTTTACACTTTATACAAGTGGCCAGTGTTATATGACACAAAAGATATTGTACAAGCTCTATAGTTCCAACATCTTATACGACTCTTCTTTGCATTCGAGATACACGCAGGAGTCACCAGAAAAGAGAAGTACAAGAAATTTCAAGAACATGTGAAGAATGTTAGAAAATATACTAAACGTAATGGGTTCAAAGGAAGATCTCTCATGCTTATGAACAGCAGATTGATCCATAACAAAGCCAAAAGCTTGCAGAAGAAGTACTAAAGATCTAAAAGAAGGTGATGACCATGAAGTTAAAACTAAACATCTAGTGCATCAGCAGTTTGATAAATTCAGCCTGATTTGGTTTCAATATTGGAGCAATTGCATGCCACGAGAGCAACAGCAAAAAAAAGACAAAAGAACTTGGAGAAAAACACTAGATTAACAACAAAAGAGGGTCAGAAGAACTTGGAGAAAAGCACTAGAGCAACAAAAAAAGAGAGACAAAAGAACTTGGAGAAAAGCACTAGAGCAATAGCAAAAGGGAGACAATAGAACTTGGAGATTAGCATGTCAGACAATAGGATAAACTAGGTCTAAGTAGGAGTTTGTTGATACATCATGATCCTAGTTTATGTTCTTAATGTAAAAGTATTTCATTTCATACACATGTGTAATGTAATTATTCAATGAAATATGATGCTCGTTTGATGTTTATTTATCTTTGATTATTTCATATAACTATTGTGTTAAGTATAAGTCATATGTGTGAACTTCATATATAGGTTTGAGTTTGATGTACAAAATTCTAAGTCAATATGATTGGGAAATGTGTTAAACTTAGTCGGGTGATGGTTCATGCTAATGGACCATACTTATGGACCATACACATGAATGAATCATACTAATGAACCAGTCGCACGGCTGAACCAGTCGCACGGCTGAACCAGTCGCACGGCTGAACCAGTCGCACGGCTGAACCAGTCGCACGGCTAAACCAGGAGACTGAATTGAGACATAAGATTGAGTTAGTCGCACGACTGAATCTTCAATCGTGCGTATGACTCTACCACATGAATTAGTCGCACGACTGAACCATGCTAATAGTTTAGTCGTACGAATGGAAACTGCAAACCTATAAATACCACTTAATTGGTGAAAAAACAGAACACTTTGAGAGATACTTCGAATATACATAAACCCTAGCCGTCTAGAGCGTCCAGAACGCCCAATCCAACATCATAGTTCGTTCTTGATCGATTTCTACTCATTCTTAACATTTGTTTCATAGTTAGATCGATCCGGTTATCGTTCTCACTAATTGGATCGCCAATCAAATATGATTCTGCACTATTTGATCTGGTCTCATGCAGAATATGTTAGTACTCTGTACGTACTCGGTCCTAACATGAGTCAATGAATGTATTAGTTTATTGGGGAAGTAGATACTGCAAGGTGAAGTTATAAAAAACTATATCATTATTTTACTATATTGCATATGGGTGTCCATAAATTGTTAAAGCTATGAAATCATATAAATAAAAACAATTGTTGTTGTTTGTTTGTAATATGTATATGTTTCATTTTACAGTTGAAACATTATTCGAATAGTTTGGTTAACATATGAACCGATTACCCTTTATTATTTATTTTCTCTTTTACTATTTTGGTAATATATATGTAGTTATACATATGCATTATAGTAATAGTCTTTTGCTTTGTAATCTTTTAATCTGCAGGAGTAACTTGATAAATCATACTTTAAGCACTTTTTATTGCTTTTTGGCCTTTAGCTTATGGTTTAAGTATTCAAACCATATTATGGCTTGTTCTCTAAGAAGTTCTCAAATCCATAGCCTTTAGCCATTATGTATCTGTTAAACTAAATCATATACTGCTAGTTTGGCTATATCATTAGTACCTTGAACATATTAAACTATATTATTTACTTCCTTGATCATAAACGTACAACTGTCTGCGTCATATCTCCACCTAGAATTTTGCAAGCAGCTTAGCTATGTGGACGTGGAAGATATGATCAGCTTCTACAAAAGCATTATACAAAAGCATTAAGGATCTAATCAAGCGTATCTTTTCTTAATTATTTTTTATTTAGCTCTTGTAAAGGTCTGCTCCTAGTATTCCACACAGCTTGATTCATACATCATAACCAAAATAATCAAAATGAAACATACATTAGTCATTGCAGTGGGAATAATTTAAATTTAATCATTTAATAAAACAATGTAAATTCATACTATCAATCATATAGATACTATCATTGTCTTAAATTTCATAACATAATTATTAAATGGGATGATCATCTTATTCTAGGAAAACTTTTCTTGCTATTCTAACTTAAGCTTAGGTACACTTTGATTTACTTGACATGCATGCTAAAAGTCACTATTGTTGCCTGAGTTCATGTTTTGTCTAAACATAAGCATTCAAACTTTGAAGGTATGTACAAATATTGGATCTATGATAATAGTGAAATCATGACTATTAGTGATATGATGTACGTAACCAAAATAGGTGTGTGACTTTTGTTTTGACCTTGGAATTTGACTTTGACCATATTGTGGACTTTGACTTGTAACTTGTAAGTTAGCTTCACGTTAACTTGGACTTGATTAGTGCTTTAGACAAATATAGACACATGAAGCACTTGAATTGCATGATATGGGCCTAAAAGAGACTAATAGTCCTTAGCCTTGGTGATATTGGAACATTCACCGAATCGGACTTGGCACGATGGTTCCTCGCTCCAGATTGAACTAAGGACTTAGAAAAGAAAAAGAATATAAAATTTACATTAAAAATGAAACAAAATTTGAATCCAGTGCATTTGCCTATAGTCTACTAAATAGACTTAACTTTTAAATTTTGAATTAACCTAATAATTATGTCATGTAATAGCTCGTTGGAATCGTAAAAACACACGGATTTCAAAAATACGAAAATTGAATGAATCAAGGAATGGAATAAGATGGAATTGAACAACATGGGCCACAAGGTCAGGGTCCTTTACCCTCCCTTACTTGCAACAGAACCCTCATATGGGGGAGGGACTTTCTCCTTTGAATTTCTCGTTCTTCACATTTCAAAACTTGTTTCAGAAGGGTACTCTCTTGAAACCTTAAACACCACATCCCCTTCCTTCGTGTTCTTCATCATAGTTGACATCTTCATCACTATCATCTTTGATTTTGGTGTTGTTTTATTATTTTAGTTTATTCTTCATCAAGTCTTGTTTATCTATGCATTCTTCGGTAAGTAAACCGTTGTTTTGGTTATGTTAGTTATTATTTGTTCATGCTTTTGATGTCATTCATCAAGACTCATAAAATTATCATCTAGTGTTTATCTTTTCTTTATCTTATGGTTGGATCATGAAGGGAGTCACATGTTTGAGGATTTGGATCATCAAGTGCTAGTAAACCCTAATTTTGTATTATTGTAGTACTCTGGTCTAACTAATCCACGTTGTCTCACCTTAATCAGAAATTATATGGTTCTCCAAACACATTAAACAAAACCAAAGTTCAAATTCGTGTAGAATGTTGGTCTATGTTCGTGGGGTAATATCTCATTCATACTTCATCCGTTTAAGATGATTTTTTCTAAGAATTAGCTTAGCATCTTATCTTTCAAAGGATGTTTAATTCGTGAAATTTCCTTATCGATTTCAACTTCCAAGCAAGCTACCTAAGATCAATGCATGATCAACTCTACATGCTGAAATATTATAAAACTCGAACTTAAAAGATTAATGAATTAGTAATTGTAACAAGTTAAGAAACATGTTTAATGGTGGACACTAGGGATTTTTTTCATAAGAAAACCCAATGATAGTTAATCATTAAACTTGAACTAATATATGTATAATATGGATGAGGAATAACTTTATGAACATGACAAGGATATCAATCTTAAATAACTCGAGATTGGAAACTTAAAGGAGGTTATAGAACTTTGAATAATAAATGAAAAAATTATTAAAATAAGTACTTGGCTGCACATTAAAGACTAGACTATGTGGATTACAATTGATTAGGTTTTACCGACGTTTAGTAATCCTATCGTATTTGATACTTGTACTTACATGTTGATGTGTTAATGGACTTACTAAATTGTGCTACTACTAAGGTGATTTTTACAGAGCTTTTATTATAAGTTTGACTTAGAGGAAAAGCATGCTCAAAGGTTTTAGACTATTTCATGCTTTCAAACTTATATTTGGACTTATATTTAATTATCGTGAGTGGTTTGGGTCATAAGATCAAGTCTAGATTCTTTTTATGGTGTGTGTTTTTGTGCTTAAATTATTATGTTCTTAACATGAATATTTAACTCTGGTTTGAGAACCATGGAAAGATATTACTAGTACTAATGGATTGATACCCCACCCTTGTTGTTAGTATGCTACATAAGACTAACTTGGCCACGATGTGCCATTACGAGAATATAATCTATTTGATTGTGTCATATTGATTTTGTTTTGGAATTATATGGCTTTATTATATTTATTCTTATAAACTCACCAACCTATTGTTAAAACTTTTAGCATTCTTTCCGGGTAATAATAACGCTTGAGGATTATAGAGTTAAAAACTTTAGAGATTTTAGAAGATCTCATGCGTGGGAATAATCTTTATGTATTAGATTTTTTGTTTTGCATTTTAAATAGTTGTTGTTTGAATTGTTGGATTATTTTAGTGGATGTGTTTTGCAAGCAGTTGTCCTAATTTGGGACTTAAGTTTGGTGTTCTTTTAGTCTTTGTTTGTCATGGAATTGATTAGCTATAAGACAAGTCATCTTTGTGTCGGGCGACTTCAAGGCACGTTTCTGAAATGAAGTATAGTATTTCTTCTTAAAATTCAATGTGTTATAATGATCTTGTTTGTTGTATTTCCATGATTCCGCCTTAGTGGGGGTGACGGGTGGTTCATAGGACAACCCTTAATGATGTTAAACGACGAAATTATCTCTCATTTAATCGTGTAATTATCTTGAATTAGATAACTACAGTTGCTTATGTTTTAGGTATGTTCTGGAGCTAGAAGTGGATAAAACGTTGTTTAGTATGGAACGGAGTGGAACAGGACATGTGTGGAAGAAATAAGAGAAACAACAAAACATTCAGGGCTCCCACCATAACACAGAAGAGAACTACCGTAGCAGTTTGAAGTCTACCGTAACTTACGATGGTTACCGTAAGTTACAGTAGAGATGATGAACAAAAGTGTAACGGCCTTATAAAAATCAGGGGGAGGTGCCTTTTCACATTATCTAGAGATCTGACGACTTCTGGGAGAAAAGGGGGCGATTTTGGATATTCTTGCTTGGTTCCAAACATTTCTAAACAGTTGGTTTTTGTTTTCGATTCGTATGAACATTAATCGGTGTGTGATGATGATGTACCAAGTCATGCGTGGCTAAACCTTTGGTGATCATCCTAGATGTAAGGTTTGCTTTTGAAACATTATGTTTGTGCTTGAATTTCTAGAATAATAACTTTGAATATTTGTTTGAGTTATTATGGTGTTGAATATTTGTTTGTAAATTTTTTATTGTTTTTTGATGTTAATCTAAACCATACGCTCTTGGTGCCATTGGCAATCAAGATATTAAGGGAAGGATTAGGGTTGGATAATTGTCAATTGATCATCGAGTAACAACCTCGCATTTACCAATCGGAGTACTTAGTTTTCCTTCATCACAAACAGATAATCAAACACGAACCATGTCTATGTGGTTTTTTCTAGTAGGCATAAACATTAGTGTGGATTAAAAACTGAAATCTTGGATGGTCGCTTGTTCCTAATCTATTTACAAAAGTACTCTTTAATTTGCATTCTATTTAGGTACTATTAGTTCTTAAACTAAAACAATCCAACTTTTGATATTTAATTTTTGCACATTAGGGTAATTGCAGATAATTGGCAAGCTATTGATTTAACACACTTTTCATATACTCCCTGAGTTTGATACCCATTTACCACTATCTATTAGTTGTTAATTTGGATTAAATTTATGTGTATCACGACAGCACATAAAATTTTGGCGTCGTTCCCGGGGAGTAGTGTGCAACGTGTGTTAGTTTATTAGTGTTATTTTGTTATATTTAGGGTTACGCTGGTTGTGTGTAGTGTGCAGGTTTTTCAGGTGTATGCTTACCAGGAACTCGCGCTCATCATCACCATTAGTGTTTGATCCAGAAATTGAACGAGCCGCTCGTAGGAACAAAGTCTTACACAGACAAAATAAAATCAATGGTTCACCAATAACACCAACATCACCCGCTATATCAAGCAACACAATGGATCCACCATCACCACCTACTACTGCCGGTCAAACAACACCATCCAAGCCTTTACCCAATCCTACATCATCACCTGAGATTAAACCACTCCATATCCCATTACCTACAAGTACCCAAACCGAACACCCTTTTTTTGCTTTAACCCTCAACAACCATTCTACCCCTTTCATATTTCTTCCTAACAACCGATCAATCATCATCTTCTTAACTAGTACCACCACCACAACCATATCAGCCTATCCCATCCATAGTTCATACTCCCTTTACCTCTCAAATGCAACTGGATACACAATACCAACAACCTCAAGTTGTGCAAACCTCGGAGCAGAAGGAGTTGGCTTTAATGGTGGTTATGGTGATGAATTTGGGAGATATGAGGAAGAAGGGTATATGAATGAAGTAGATGTTGGTCAAGGGAATTATTCTTATGGTCAAGGACAAGGTTTGCAAGGATATGAGAGACCACAACCACAAGTTGTGTAGCAACAAATTATACCACAACAAGTACAACCCCAAGTGAGACCACATGGGCCACAATTTCAAGGGCATATTCCTTAACAACATGGGGGGCCAATCTTTCAACCACCTCTTCAACAATTCGTGCCTCCAGGAACACAAGTTCAAAGGCCAATGGGTCCTCAGCAACCAAGAGTTAGGTTGGGTGTCCTACGAAGGCATAATTGGGACGCTGCTAGGGGTATTGAGGCAAACTTTCAACCGATCATCACAAATAATCCTTCACCAGTGGTCATCCCTCAAAACAATCAAGGGAGAACATTTGAAGTCCGAACAAATTCACTTCAAAGTTTACCAAAGTGTAAAGGGTTAGTGATGGAAGAACCATATTTTCATTTGGAGGCTTATGACTCAATTTGTAACACAATTGGTGGTCAAGGATTTTCTGTGGATGATGTCAAATTGGTATTGTTTTAGTTTTCGTTGGATGATAAAGCAAAGAGGTGGTTCTACACTTTGCCATCTACTTGAATTTACACATGGGCTGAGATGCAACAAAGGTTTTTGGAAGAGTTTTTCACAGCGCAAAAGACCAATGATGCTAGGAGAAGCTTAAGAAGCTTCCAACAACAACAAGGTGAAATGTTTCATGAGCCTTTTAAGCGGTTTAACTTGATGATCAAGAATTGCCCTCATCATAGAATTGAGTTATGGGAGTTGTTGAATGCTTTTCACGAAGGGCTTCATTCTGAAGATGCCTAGGATTTGATGTCCATCACAAATGGTACGTTTGGTACCAACTATGAGCAAGAAGATTGGGTATTCTTGGAAAAAATGGCGGTCACATCAAAGAGGAAGGCTCAATCATCAAGACGAGCATGACTGGTCATTACACGAGCTCTAGTTCATGCGGTTGATGATGGTAATGTACAAGCTACAAACCAAGTTTGTAGTGTTTGTACAGATTGCAATGAGTTGGGACATACCTTAGATTCTTGCACGGTAACTTTTGAACAAGTGGAGGAAGTGAATGCTATTCAAGGGCAAGGGTTTGGTGGAAGAAATTACAACATGAAATCAAACACCTATTATCCAGGTTTGAGAAACCACCCGAACTTTAGCTATGGGAATTCGGCCAATCAATCCAACCCAAATTTCCAAGGAAAGACTCAAGGTAATTTTGTTCCTTGTCAAGAATATCAAAATTCTCAAGGAAACTTTAGAGGGGGAAACAATTAAGGGTATCAAAAGCCTTTCCAACCATCAGGAAATGATCAAGGAAATGGTTCGGGTCAAAGTTCATCAAGTAGGAATGAAGTGATGGAGATGCTAAAGTCCATGCAACAGGAGATGCAAAAGAGGAATCAATTGGATGATACTAGAGCTCAAAAGATGAAATTCGAGACAAAGCTATTCAATCATTGACCAAACAAATGGGGCAATTTGCAACGGATGTGGCGAATCTCAAGAAGAACAAAGGCCAACTTCCTAGTGACACCAAGGTAAATCCCTCTCATAGTTCTTCTTGTAATGTTCCTATTAACCATGTTAGTGTTTTGAGAAGTGGTAAATAATATAAAACACCATCTTCTCCGGTTTTAATCGAGGGAGTAGTTGAAGATATTACGGGTAATGAAAGTGATCATGATGTTTCTCTTGGATTCTTTATGTCCAAGACACATAGAACATTGATGTGGTTAGTATGTTATGATCCAAGTCAGGTCATACCCAATAACAAGCTTAGCAAACACCAATTAATAATTAATTGATGATATGATCATGCAATTAAATAATTACACCAATTTAGAAAAGTGGGTTTTCAAAATAATTTGCATATGAGATGGAACAACTTATAGGGATATTTTGTTCATGGATATTATTTTTAATGTTATTTAAGTTGGTTAAATAACATCAAGTACTAAAAGTGTGTATAAGTTATATAATTAAAAGGTTAATTACATAACTTATTCTAATTACAAGTTAAAATAATTGGTAGATAAAATTAGGGGGGAAACCCCAATTTGAAGTGTGTTTTGGGCTGCCCCTTTAGAGCGGTTGGTTCCTTTTTTTCATTTGATGTCTTGGAACAACACACTCTTAACTAGACACACACTCCACCTCTCTCTCTCTCTCTCTCTCATACATGCAAGAACCAAAAAGTGAAGAGCTCTCTCTATCTTTGTAGAAAACTCACGGCTGGAATAGGGTTCCAGCAGCCCTTCTTGGTTCGTTTTGGTGTAGAAATCCTAGCAAAAAAAGTCTTTGCTTGATGCTTGTGGGTATGGAAGCTTGAGGACACCTTTCCTTGGTGTTTTGGTCGTTCAAGAACATCATCATCTTCTTCAAATCACACGTTTTTGACAGCTCTAAAAAGGTAGTTTCATATGTGTTGTTTTGGTTGTTATTTTTTCTTGATAGCTAGTTGATTCCTATATATTTGATCCTGTGTTCTTGGGTTTGTTGTTGCTAAGTTATATGCCTTAATTTTCAGTTTACAAAACATAATATTAATTTTTGTTTCCGCTGCATTTTTTATGTTTAAATGGTTAAACAACTTTGATAATGTGTCCAACAAACCCAACATTGGCATCTAGAGCCGGATATGTGGATGACTAGCTTCTTTTGCCCTTGTAAAATTGGTTTTATAGGACTTTAACAACCTACAAAGGGGCTGTTTTGTGATGATATGATGAATCCCCAATCTTTCAAGGTTATATCTTACATGCTTATGATTAAATCTTGAAAGAAAGATGTCAAATGGTTGATTATATTTTGTTTGGACAAAACCCTAAATTCTTGGTTTATGTTGGCTGAAATTTTAGGGTTAAATGGGGATTTATTTTGGTTCTTGAATGTTGTATATGTTGTTTCATATTGGTTCATAACCTAGGCTTGACCTTGTGTTGATTTGGTTTTGGTTGATTTCTTTCTTTATGGGTTGTAATATTATTCTTTTGTGCTTGTTAATGGTTATAATTTATTTATTCATTCAATTGTGATGTAATAGATAGATTAAGTGTATTTTCTTTTATTAGAAAATTTGTATTTGGATATAAATTTTGTAAAAGAAGATGCACAAGTTGGAAGCATAAAGGGAAGACACAAAGAGAAGGACTTGAAGCATTTGGATGCAACTTCAAGTGGGAGTCTTTGGAGATCTTATCTTGTGTGTTGTGTTTAACCCTTAGGAAAGATCAAATGAAAACATTTGTGATGGCAAACAAGTGTGTTCAACTTAGTGGCTATGGTTATGCATTTGTGATTGTATCATTATGCTTGTTTGGTTGTTTGTTATATGATGGTTGTTTGATATTTGGATGTGCATAAATAACTTATTAACAAACATAACAAGCTGAAAAATTATGGTTCATAATCATTAAGTGACTAATAAATGGTTATTAAAAGTATTATTGATTCTAATAAAAGGCATTTTACTAAAAAGAGAACCATAGGGTACCATGTATTTGAAAGCATGCAAATACAAGGTACATAGAGTTTTCAAAACTAGGATTAATGAAAACTAAAATCCCTTTGGAAACAAGTTTAACACCATCCTTTTACACGACACTTGAATCACTTGAGAACTATTTGTGGGATAAAGGTCACCTAACCATTTTTAGGGAACTTGTGTGTTTGAGGTGGGCTTATTGTATTTGTGGGATAAAGGTCACCTAACCACTTGTATGTGTAAACTCACTCGTGTGTCTAAGTAGGACGACTTGAATTGGAAACCATGTGCATAGGGTCCCGAAGCATGGCATACAATGGTGTTGATGGGATTTTACATGCCAACTAAACATAAGATGTTTAACCGATCCCATAAGGCTAGAAGTTGCTATAGGTTGCAATTGTAAAATGTTGACTACCTTATTAATTTAAATAATGGGATAAAGGTCACCTAACCATTAATTAAATTTAACGTTGGATTCTAGATTATAATTATTATTTGTCTATGAGACATAAAAAGGGTATTAATGATTATAATGTAATATTTCTGAAATACTAATATGAACAATAATTATTATTTGTCTATGAGACATAAAAAGGGTATTAATGATTATAATGTAATATTTCTGAAATACTAATATGAACTTTGTAAATTTTGTAGAAATGGCCGTAAACAATAATGCTACCACCCCAACCGTCCATAACCTATCGCTGAGAACCATCTTAGAGAGGGATCGTCTTAACCATAATAACTTTATGGACTGGTTTTGAAACTTAAGAATTTTTCTCAAGCAATAGAAAAAGGCCTATGTCCTTGATGATCCCATTCCTGACCAACCCGACCCCGAGGATGTTAAGACCTATAACGATTGGTTTCCTGCCTCATGTTGGGAACTATGATTCCGAACTCCAAATGACATTTACTGATGATTATAGTAGTTAAAGTTATGTGTACTTGATGACACATATATATGAAGCTTTTGAAATGTTCAAAATCTTCAAGAATGAACTTAAAAATCAACTCAATAAAACTATCAAAGTTCTTCGTTCAGATAGAGGAGGTGAATACCTCAGTGAGGCTTTTAAGGATCATCTAAGAAGTGGGATCGTCTCACAACTTACTCCACTTGGAACACCACAACATAATGGTGTGTTTGAAAGGAGAAACCGAACCATTTTGGATATGGTTCGATATATGATGGCTATAAGCTCATTACCTCTATCAGTTTGGGGTTTCGCATTGCTCTCCGCGGCTCGTATTTTGAATATGGCCCCGACCAAGAAAGTGGATTCGACAACTTTTGAAATATGGCATGGAAGAGTTCCATCGCTATCATATTTAAAAGTATAGGGTTGTGAAGCTTATGTTAAGATAAACACCCAAAACAAGTTGGAAAGTCGATCCACTAAGTGTATATTTGTTGGATATCCCAAAGACTGTATAGGATACTACTTCTTTGATCCAACAGAGCAAAACGTATTTATTGCTCGAAAGGCAGAGTTCTTGGAAGCTAAGTTCCTTATGGAAGGAATAACATATAGAACAATGGATATTGATCAGGATCAAGATCCACAACTCGATACACGTTTGGTTAACACTAGCAATCAACAGGAGGTTGTTGATGATGATCAAGAGGTTGATCAATACACACAAAGTGTTCGTAGATCTGGTAGAGTTAGCATTCCACCTGAAAGATATGGATTTTTCATGAATGGATGCTATGTGGTTGACTCCGATGAGCCAACTACATACCATGATGCGATTGTGACAAATGGCTGGAAGCCATTAACATAGAGATGCAATCCATGTATGACAACCAAGTTTGGGAATTGGTTGACCCTCCACTTAACTCCAAACCGGTTCGATGCAAGTCGGTTTTCAAGAAGAAAACGGATATGCATGGAAACTTGGATACTTACAAAGCAAGACTTGTAGCAAAAGTTTTCACTCAAACTCTAGGGGTTGATTATGATGAAATCTTCTCGCTTGTGGCAATGCTAAAGTCAATTAGGATATTATTTGCCATAGTTGCATATTATGACTATGAGATTTGGCAAATGGATGTCAAAACCACTTTTCTTAATGGACATCTCAAAGAGACTGTCCATATGGTTAAGCCTGGTGGTTTTGTCGATCCACAACATCCTAATAAAGTATTCAAGTTAAAGAGATCAATCTATGGATTGAAACAAGCATCAAGAAGTTGGAATCAATGT
>BJCM01212024.1:0-26307 GCA_018326385.1 Flaveria bidentis
CATCAGAAACTAGTCTAAGTCTTGATCCGCATCTTTGCTTGTTCATCCGCATTGATAAATGCGGATGAGTTAACTTGATCAGCATTTCTTCACTTGATCATCCGTATTAGTATGTTTGTCATCCGCATTGGTTAATGCGGATGAACAAATACTTATACGCATTTGTTCGGTCATCCGGATTTGTCTAATTTGGATGAGCAAAGTCTTGTCCGCATTAACTTTTAGTCTTCCGCATTTGTCAATGCGGAAGAGCAAATACTTGTCCGTATTTGCATTATGTCTTCCGCATTGACAAATGCGGAAGACAACACTTCTTTTTCTTGAGCAGAATCTTCATCTGCATTTCTTCTTGGACTTAAGGGATTCCAGCAGAGCAATCATCAACTCACCCATTGAGTTGGCATGTATGATCCTTTCAGGGTGCAACAATACTCCCCCTAAGGATTATACAGCCAATTTTTCTTCAATATTTAGGAGGTGAATGATGTTGAGAGGATTATGTTGGGTCTTCTAGAGGTAATATGAATGCAGCTTTAGTAGGATCCAGGATAGCCTTGATCATGTTCACAAAATCAGTTGCTTCTGACATTCGGTCTCTACTTAGCACATGGATCTTCATTTTGCTCATGTTGTAGATGGCTTCTATTGGTAACTTTTTTAGTGAAATAGGCTCCCAAATGGAGATTGTAGAAAGACCATCTCTATGAATCAGTAAGCTCCCCCCCACATCCACTTCAAGTTTAACAATATTTCCAAGACCATCTCTATGAATCAGTAAGCACTTACCTTGACGTGTCAACGTTTCCAAATGGTAATGCATTACTAAATCGAACCATTCCATGAGCCGTACCACTCTTGACTTATTCTTGTTTAAATTACTATCCTTTGTTATTCTCAATCCCGTGTCTAACTCATTTTGTATATCCAGCATGTCTCGTCACCATGCAAAAGCGTGGAAGTTCCGACCGTAAGTTAGCCGCCACGACAAATGGATGCCGTCATCCCAACCATGGTTGCTGAATTCAACAACACCTTGATGACCAATTCTAGTAACAATGGAAATGGTCAAGGAGAAAATAGCAACAACCAAGGCGGGAATAATCGCACCTATACATTCAAGCATTTCAACTCATGTAAGCCCACTAGCTTAAGTGGAAAAGAAGGAGCCACTAGACTTCTCGAGTGGTTCGAGAGTATGGAGAATACATTTATTGTCAGCGAGTTTCTCAATGAATTTAAGGTCCGCTATGCTTCAAGTGTCCTTCAACAATGGGCGCTCACATGGTGGAATAGTGAGAAAAGGAACCAAGGGACTGAAGTTTCCTTGGTGTTACCTTGGGAAGAATTTAAGGACATAATGATCCAAAAGTTCTGCCCGAGGAGTGAATTGCAAAAACTGGAGGAAGAGTTCTAGAACCTTAAGCAAGATAGTGGCAATCATTTGTCTTATTCCACCCGACATCATGAGTTGAGTATGCTCCAACCCCACATGGTGGATACCGTGCCCCCACAACATCGAGAAGTTTATTAAGGGGGTACCACTTCAAATTCAAAATGTTGTGGTGGGTAGTATGCCCGCAACCTTGGAGGTGGCTATTACTATCACAGCTAGCTCACTGAAAACCATAATAGGGCTGAAACTTTGTCGATGAAAGGTGCCAAAACTACTGCAAAGGAGACACCCAAGGCTACAAAGGAGGTGAAGGTCGAGTTCTCTTTCTAAAACAAGAAGCGCAAGTTCACACCGACTTGTAATTACATGGTGACAGCACCAAATGTCCCTTAAAGGCAAGCTGTCATTGCAAATCAAGCCCCCATGGTGAGGGCTTATACTGGGCCGTACCCGGTGTGCAATACTTTCAAGTACCATAGTGCGAGTAACACTCCCTGCCGAGTTTCCTCGTTGTGCGGGAAATATGGGCAGCTGGTGGCTACTTGCCTTCGTGCTCCGAACAATATCGCGATGCTTGCTAATTGAGGCTGCAATAATTGTGGCGAACCTGGACATATTCATCCACAATGTCCTCGGAATGCGGGAAATATGCCACCGGCTCGTGGAAGGGCCTTCAACATCAACGCCAACCAAGCCTAAGCCAAAACAACGTGGTGAATGGTAAGTCGTAAATTTCTTTTAATCGTTCCATGTCTATAAAAATCTCTACATGTGTTCATCATACCATTAATAGGTCATTACTAAACATGTATGTATCTTGTAAATTGTTGTTATGCTTATGTACTGTTTGATTCGGGTGCGGATAGAAGTTTTGTGTCTTTAGAGTTCGAGCCTATGTTCTCTAAGCCGCGTGTTAATCTAGAAAGATCCTTTATGGTCGAAGTCGCCGATGGAAAATCGATCATCACTGACTTCATAATACACGATTGTACCTTGAGTCTTAAGGAACATGAGTTCCTCATCGACCATATACCTATGCAAATAGGAAGCTTTGACGTTATTATCGGCATGGATTGGTTAGCCAAGAAACACACGGAAATTTTATGCTTTGAGAAATGAATTCAAATTGCCTTATCATCAGGTGATACCTTGAAAGTCTTTGGAAAGAAATCATCCCAAGGACTCAAACTTATGTCTTGCATCAAGGCCCGAAAGTGCTTAAGTAAAAACTACGTAGATTTCATGGCTTATGTAGTTAACACGAAAGCCAAGGGTAAAGAACCGAAGGATATTCCTGTCGTGCAAGATTTTCCCGAGGATCTTAAAGGGATACCTCCCATACGAGAAGGTGAGTTCAAAATCAACTTGATCCCTGGTGCAAATCCTATGGTTAAATCACCTAATCGTTTTGCACTATTTGAAATGCAAGAACTAGCTAGCCAACTACAAGAGTTTACCGATAAGGGTTTTATTCTTCCCATCACTTCACCATGGGGTGCACCTGTGTTATTCATGAAAAGGAAAGATGGTTCTTTTCGTATGAGTATCGACTATAGGGAACTCAACATGCTCACCATCAAGAACCGATATCCTCTTCCTCGAATAGATGATCTCTTCGATCCACTTCAAGGAGCTACCCATGACTGGGTTGAGTAAGATTGATATTCTTACTATGAATCGAATATGGTAATTATGTCAATGAATGAACGTCGGAAACAAACAATCAAAGAACATTCAATCTAAGAAAAATACTCATAAATGCTTTTGTATTGGATATATAAAAGTTGATTAATTATAGAGAATAATTACAACAAAAATTCTCTATTTCTATCAGCCGTCACCTCAGGTACGAGGTTATCTATTCTATTTATAGGCAGACAAGATGCCTGTTACAAAATGACTAAACTACCCCTGAGCTATTACATCATAAACTATCTAAGTCTTGATCCACATCTTTGCTTGTTCATCCGCATTGACAAATGCAATTGAGTTAACTTGATCAACATTTCTTCACTTGATCATCTGCATTAGTATGTTGGTCATCCGCATTGGTTAATGCGGATGAAAAAATACTTATGCGCATTTGTTCGGTCATCCACATTTGTCTAATGCAGATGAGCAAAGTCTTGTCCGTATTAACTTTTAGTCTTCCGCATTTTTCAATGCGGAAGAGCAAATACTTGTCCGTATTTGCATTATGTCTTCCGCATTGACAAATGCGGAAGAAAACATTTCTTTTTCTTAAGCAGAATCTTCATTCGCATTTCTTCTTGGACTTAAGGGATTCCAGCAGAGCAATCATCAACTCACCCATTGAGTTGGCATGTATGATCCTTTCAGGGTGCAACAACCCAATTCTCGAAAATCAATCTACATTCTGGATATCATCAATTGCGTGTTCCTGATGATGATATTCTAAAAACCGCTTTCCGTACTCTATATGAATATTACAAGTTCATGGTTTTGCCTTTTGGTTTAACCAATGCACCTATGGTGTTCATGGATCTTATGAATCGAGTATGTAAACCATACTTGGACAAATCCGTGATCGTGTTCATCGATGATATTCTTATATATTCTAAGACAAATACCGATCATGTGATGCACTTGCGAAAAGTTCTCAAACTTTTAAAGAAGGAACAACTATACGCCAAGTTCTCTAAGTCTAAGTTTTGGCTGGAAGACGTCCAATTCTTAGGTCATTTGGTGAATAGCCATGGAATTCACGTCGACCCTGCTAAAATAGAAGTCGTGAAAAACTAGTGCGTTCCCACGACCCCAACCGAAGTTCATTATTTTCTAGGTTTAGCGGGTTATTACCGTAGATTCATCGCAAACTTTTAGAAGATTGCTAAACAACTAACATTGCTAACTTAAAAGAACCGACTCTTTGAATGGGGACCCAAAAAAGAAGAGTCTTTCAAGACATTGAAACGCAAGTTGTGTAGTGCTCCTATTCTAACACTCCCCGATAGAAACGACGATTTCACCGTGTACTGTGATGCCTCTGATCAAGGTCTTGGTTGTGTTCTCATGCAACAAGGAAAACTCATAGCATACGTGTCGAGACAATTGAAGGTTCATGAAGTGAACTACACAACCCACGATCTTGAACTTGGTGCTGTGGTTTTCGCTTTGAAGATCTGGCGGCACTATCTTTATGGGACACAGTGCATAGTCTACACCGATCATAAGAATCTCCAACACGTGTTCAATCAAAATAATCTCAACATGAGACAAAGATGTTGGATCGAGTTGATTAGCGACTACGACTGTGACATTCGTTATCACCCTGGAAAGGCGAATGTTGTATTCGACGCGCTGAGTTGCAAGATCCACATCAAGACCGTCTCACTCCAAGAAATCCGAGATCGAAAGCAGTGGTTTGACACGTTAGGGGAATTTGATACTGAGATTTAAGGATTGATAGTGATCTCGAATTATGTATTCGCGAGGCTCAACAAGCAGCGTTAACCAAGAAAGGGAAAGATGAAGATTTGGCGTTTAACGTTCGGTCACAACTGGAGACAAAACCAAATGGCATGCGGTATTTCTTGAATCAACTTTGGATCCTGATCGTGACAATCTCTGTCACTTCATCATGAACGAAGCTCATCAAACCCAATATTCTATTCATCCTGGCTTAGATAAGATGTACATGGACCTGCATGGTCAATATTGGTGGCCTGGGATGAAGAAAGACATAGCGTCTTATGTATCAAAGTGCCTCACGTGTGCAAGAGTCAAAGCCGAACACCAACGACCGAGTGGTTTACTTGAATAACCCAAAATCCATATATGGAAATGGGAACATATATCCATGGATTTCATAACCAAGTTACCATGTACCCCTCGTGGCCATGATAGTATATGGGTGACTGTTGACCATTTGATCAAAACGGCACATTTCATACCAATATGAGACACTTACAAGTTTTCTAGATTGGCTCGTATCTATATTCATGAAATTGTGAGTCGTCATAGCGTGGTGTTGCATATCATATCCGACCGAGACGCTCGTTTTACTTTGCATAGGTCTTCGATACAAGAACTCTTGGGGTACTCAATTGGATTTAAGCACGACTTACCATCCTCAAACAGATGGTCAAACAGATCGAACAATTCAAACCCTTGAGGATTTGCTACGTCATTTTGTCCTTGACTTTGGTGGTGATAGGGATACGCATCTTCCGTTAGAGGAATTCTCATATGACAATAATTATCACTCAAATATCAAGATAGCACCGTTCGAGGCTCTGTATGGTCGTAAATGTTGCTCTCCGATCAGCTGGACCGACATTGGTGAAAACTTCATCACTAGTCCTAAACTTATACAAGAAACGACCGATAAAGTTTCTATAATCCGCAAGAACCTTGAGGTGGCAAGAAGTCGACAAAAGTGCTATGCCGATAAGCAACGCAAGCCATTGGAGGTCCTTCTTAAGGTTTCACCGTGGAAAGGTTTTGTTCTCTTTGGGAAGAAGGGTAAACTGGCTCCAAGATTTGTAGGACCTTTCAAAATCCTGAAAAGGATTAGGAGAGTGGCTTATAAACTAGAACTACATTCCAACCTTAGTGAAGTTCATCCTATATTCCACGTCTCAAATTTGAGAACGTGTTTGGCTGACGAGAGTCTGCATGTTCCATTAGAAGACATCCAAATCGACGAGTCATTGCACTTTGTTGAGAAACCTATTGAAATTATGGATCGCATTATGAAGAAACTAGAACAACAACTACCCCAATTGTCAAGGTTCGTTGGGAGAATAAGTGTGGAGTTGTGTTCACTTGGGAGCGTGAGGACCATATGAAGGAGAAATACCAACACTTGTTCTCTTAGTTTCATTCTTAATTTCGGGACGAAAGTCTTTTAAGTTGGGAGACTGTACATCATGTATTTTTGGGTTAACTAAAAGTTAGCATCGTTAAATTCCTGTAAGGACCATTGTTGCCAAATATGAAACTCATGGGTTACCTATGCTTATTTCTTTAAAATGTGTTTAATTATTTAATTTGAAAGTTAATAATGTTAATTATTACATAATAAATAAATTATAATCATAATAAAAAAATAATAATAATAAAAATAATGATGATAATAATAACACTAATACTAATAATAACAATGATGATAATATTAATAATAGTAATAATAACAATAAAATAATCACACTAATAATAATAACTAATAATAATAATAATAATAATATTGTTATTTATAATCATAATTTGTAAAAAAAGTTATTAAACTTAAAAAGGTTTGAAACTTGAAGTTAAGAAGTAAAGGGGGCCTTAATGTCAATTTAGAAACTTTAAACATTAAAGTTTGTGCTGGGAATATTAAGAAACAAACTGCAAGGACCATTTTTGTAAAATGCCAAAACCCAAAACTCTTTCTCTCTCTCTCTTCCCCGTTTTTCCGGCCATAGTTCCGGCGAACTCTGGCGAGGACCCAAAACACATTAAATCACTAAATTAATGAACACAAACCGTTCTAATTGGTTCGGGAAACCGTTTCGAACTCAATGATGAACTTTCATTGAGTTAAAGCGACGTTATTGCAGATGATTGGAGCCGGGTAACCGGTTACACATAAACATCAACCGTTTGACAATTAAAATCTCATAATAATCTACTTATTCGAACCAAAATGACCGTTAAACCATTCCTAAACTTTTGATAAACAAAATTTCATATGAAACTCTCACATACTCCACATTCCATCATCATCTTCTTCGCGAACTGATCATCTATTCGAACTTCGCCAACTGGTCATCATAAACCAAAATTGGAAGAGGGCTTTTGATCTTAGAGACCATTAGAAACTTGCGGCACAATCAATTGGATTATTATCAACATTTGCACATTGAACAAAATCAAGTTTCGATCGCGACCTGTTCATCATCCATTCTAGTGCTCCACACTTCAATCCGGGTAATTGAGACCATATCGTTGCTCGATTTTACATAGGAAATAAAAGCCTCATGGTAATCGGTATTAAAAACTACAATTTCGTCTTCAATTTGGCTCTAATCGATTTTACATGGGAAAAAAATAACCGGGTGTTACAAGTCTACCCCCCTTATATAGGTTTCGTCCCCGAAACCTGTTATTCTTAGAACAAACATGGGTAATGCTGTCTTATCTCTTCTTTAGTCTCCCACATAGACTCTATTCCCTTTCTGTGCTTCCACTGTACCCGCACAACAGGAACCACTTTATTCCTTAACCTTCTCTCTTTACGATCAATGATCGCTATTGGTTGTTCCACATAATTGAGCCGTTCATCTACCTCGATATCCTCTAGTGGAACAATCATATCCTCGTCTGCTAGACACTTTCTCAGATGAGATACATGAATTGTCGGGTGAATTCCACTTAACTCATCTGGTAACTCCAATCTATAGGCCACCTCTCCTACTCTAGCAATGATTTGGAAAGGCCCTATGTATCTCGGGCTTAACATGCCCTGCTTTCTGAACCGAATGATACCCTTCCTAGGTGAATCTTTCAACATAACCCTGTCACCCAACTGGAACTCAATCGGTCTACGTCGTTTATCAGCATACGAATTTTGTCTATCTTTGGCTGTCTTCATGAAGGCCTTGATTCATTCAAGCTTCTCAGTCGTAGCCTCTATCACCTCGACGCTCCCTAACTCTTTTTGACCAATATCACCCCAACACACAGGTGTTTGACATCTCCTACCGTATAGCATCTCATAAGGGGGCATACCAATGTTGGCATGACAATTGTTATTATATAAGAACTCAGCTAACGGTAAGTGGTCATCCCAACTTCCTTCAAAATCGATGACACACGCTCGAAGCATATCCTCCAGCGTCTGAATCGTCCTCTCCGACTGACCATCCGTTTGAGGATGATAAGCCGTACTAATATGTATCCTCGTCCCCATTGCATCGTAGAATTTCTTCCAAAATTTTAATGTAAACCAGGTGTCATGATTAGACACAATAGACATCGACACGCAATGACAAGTTACGATCTCCTTGATGAAAAGATCCACCAACCTCTTGGATAAATATATCTCGCGAATCAAAGCACTCTTCATCAAACGATCAACTATCACCCATACGACATCATACCCTCACGCAGTACGCGATAGCTTTGTAAATTTATTTACTGACCACAAAATTGAATAAGATGTATTTAGTGGTAGAACTTATTCGGATATGATACTCTCAATGAAAGAAAACACTTAAAAGTGTTTTAAAAAACTGCCTTCGGTTATTACTTGTGCCACTACCTTAAACACTTGCTTAAATACATCGAGGGTTAAAACTTTATTTAATAATTTATTATAATGTGTGCATTATGTATATAGTTTAACCCATATCTGTGTTAATTTATATGTATTATGCAGGTTCTAACATCATACTTGGTCAATTTCAGAAATTGACTAAGTTTAAGAAACATCTATTGATGAAAATTTATGTTCTTCCGTAGCTAATTGTCTTAATAAATAGATCCGAGGATCCTTTACGGAAGAACACTTCAGTGCAGATGAAGTCAAGGGAGTGCTAAGACCAAAGATCCATGGATGAACAACTTGCATTCCAAGTGAAGATTCCTACGAGAGGATAAATTCCTACAGAAGACAAAGTATCCTATGGAAGACCAAAAACACTTGTACTTGTAACATCAAGTCATTCAAGTCAACAAGTCAAACATAAACTCTAAGAAATTCATTGTATCCTTAACAGAAATTGTGAGCCTATAAATACATGTCCTAGGTTACACATCAAAGGACGATGGCTCAATACCTAATATCACATCGATCCACACGATCAATCAAACACAAAAACCCTAGCAACTGCCACATCAATTACACCAAAATCATCAAACACAATCATAGCAAACATCATCAATAGTAATTGTTTTTGTTCATATGTACTCATTAATTATGTTTAATGAATTACTTTTGAATCAAATCTTGTTCATTCATTATTGTATTGAAATCATTGCATTCTTCATTATTAACAATCATTGTCTTTGATTCTTATTATTTAATCAGTTAAACAACGATTAGTGATAATTCAACGATCATTAATTCAAACTCATTTTAACACTGATAGTTCCTTATCACGATCCTGGGATTCACAAGTGGTATCAGATCAAAGTGCTCATTGATTTAGATCGATTGATCTATCAATGTTAGAATTGTTTAGTTGGTTTGTTTTTTGTTAGATCTATCAATTTTCAGATTAGATCTATTGATTTTGAGTAAACTTGTTTTGGTGTGGATCAATATTTATAACAATAAAATGGTGAATCATCTTTGAGCGAGTACTGTTACGTTGCTCAGTTAACATTGATCTATATTCACATTAATTGAAATATAGATTTGTGTTATTGATTGATATTCATCAACTGTTCAAATTGATTGAACATATATATCAACAAAAATCCTTGATTTGATATTTATACGCATTAAGAGGATTGACTAATTTGTGACTTTTGTTACTTAGTTATTCAATAATTAAGTTCTTTCATTAATTAGTTAATTACCCAAAAGAAACTTTGTTTTAGTTGAATTCTATTATTTTGACTAAAATGAGTAGCTTTCTTGGTGGATCATCATGCCAACCTCCAAAGTTGGAAACCAAAGGGATTTTAAATCCTCGAAAATCAAATTCAGGAATCATGTGAATTACACTGATTCTAACTTATGGTTATCAATAACTGAAGGT
The DNA here is from genome assembly GCA_018326385.1 of Flaveria bidentis. Lineage (NCBI taxonomy): Eukaryota > Viridiplantae > Streptophyta > Magnoliopsida > Asterales > Asteraceae > Flaveria > Flaveria bidentis. The sequence continues at coordinate 10,105 of BJCM01212024.1, forward strand.
CCTTATATTCCACCCGCTCTTGGGCCGGATTATAATGACAACAATCAACCCATAAGTACAAAAGGTCTATCACTTGAGGATGTTAAGAAGGTCAAAGTCGATATTAAAGCATACAGTCTACTTAGTATGGCTTTAATTGAAGAAATACTAATTAGGTGTGAGAACTATAAAACAACAAATTCCTTATGGAAGATACTTCATACACTCTGTGAAGGGAGTTATGAAATCAGAAGCATAAGGAAGGATACTCTTCACTCACAATATGAAACATTCTGTCATATTGAGGGTGGATCAATTTCTCAACAACTCCATAGGTTTATACAATTGGTAACTAAGATAAACATCTTGGAGTTGAAGTATACCAATAAGAAATTAAACAAAAAGATGCACCATACTTTGCCATAAAATTTGAAGCAAATAGTGTTCATTTTCAAGAACACCCTTGATCTCAAAACCATTAGTTTAGATACATTGGTGGCTAAATTTGAAGCTCTTGAAATGAATGAAAAGTCAAGAAACAAAAGTAAGAGAAAACATGTCACACCTTATCATTTTAAAGAAACTAAAAGTGCTAGAACTGCCTTTATTTCTAATGAGGATAATGACAACTCTTGTACTTTCAGTGAAGATAAAGAAGAAGATAGTTTTTATGCTTCAAAACTTTCAAAGAAATATCCTTAAAGCAAATCAAGAAAAGAAAAAGGAAGACCTGAAGAAAGAAAAGATCCATATACATCATCAGCAAAGTCTTCATCCAATAATAATCAAGTAGAACCCATTACTGTTATTCTAGATTTTGAAGAACAAAAGGCAGCCTTTGCAGCTTTCAGCCCAAGCTTTCAAGGTTACCTGGGAAGCACTTTAACTCTAGCCAATATCTACCAGAACTTCATCTAGATGTTGTAGAGGAAATGGATCTTCAGTGGCAATTGGCAATGATTGCTTATAGAGTCAAACAGTACTTGAGAAGAAACAAAAACTTGGTTGCAGTAAGTAAAACAACTAAAATTGGTGTTGATAAGTCGAAAGTGAGATGTTTCAAATACAATTGCTATGGTCACTTCTCAAGAGAATGTAATCAACAATCATCTGCTGACATGAGACAAAATCAGCAACAACAGTCTCACAACACCAATCTCATTAACCATCAACATCTCAAAGATCTTTTAGACAACCACAGCTAACCAAATCATCCCCACCAGCCATAAATACATTAGCAAGATCCAGTAATTCAAAAGAAACTAGATTGATCATTTTACAAGATGGAACTTATGACTGGATCATGTATGAGAAGGAAGTGTTGGAACAGAATCAAGCACTAATGGCCAACATGGAGAATAAAGTTCCACCCATCGCTAGAGAGGTAAGAGATAGATTATGTTCGTCATTATGTGTTAAGGAAGTTGAAAGATATAGAGTCCATGCTCAAAAACTGGCTAACAAAGTGAAAACAAACAATAAATTTAAATGAATCTCATGTAAGAGAGCAAAAATATACCAAATCAAAATTAAATCTTTACAAAAGGATTTAGATAAACTTGTTTCTTAAAACTATAGTTTAAAAGCCCAAGTTGAGCATGTAACCACTTTCTTAACAAAATCCATGGCTGATCATGCATCCATTGAAGTGAAATTTCAAAAGTTTCAACTTTCATCTCAACAATATGAGAAATTATTAAATGTTCATATTGATTCAAAGAACAGGTATGGGTTGGGATACAATGTTGTTGCACCCCTTCTAAATGATAACTATACAACTTTGCCTGAAATAATGACAAACAGTTTATCAAATCATTTTTTGTCATGCACTCATTTTGAAACTAAATCTAATCGATTGGTAAATAACAATGGTTCTGAGGTGAGTGAAACTCAGTCTTCTGAATCAGAACAAGTCAAACAAAATGACTCAGAATTTCACTTTGATGAATGTGATGACTTGGATGATGCTGATAAATATGATGAAACATGTATGGATGAATTGGATATTGGTAAGAATGTTTTATTTGAACCAATCATTCCTAATTTCTTAAAGAAACCAAGCTACCTTATCCTCCTAAGCAAAGAAACATGTAGCTCAGTTTAATGAAGGACTCCAAAAACTTCACAAGCACCAGACAACTTCAACAAAAATTAGTAGAATTCTTCATCAGTAGATGATCTATGGAAAAACAAATCTTCAATAGACAAGGGAAAGCAAGTACAATCAGCAAAATTCTTCCGAAAGAAGAAAATTTCGTAATCAGTAGAAGATCTACAAAAAAACAAATCTACTGAGACAATAGAAGATCTGGCGAAGCTGAAGGAAGCAACCACCAAGAAATCTAAACAACAAGTTGTAAATCATAAGCAACAGAAATCAACTAATGATAAAAAACAAACTTCTTCTATCAAGTTAGGGAAAGAGAAGGATTCATCAACTACAAAGTTTGAAAAAGAATTGAAGGCTCAAAGGCATCACAAGAAAAAGAAAGTTATTGAATCTGAAAATGAATCAGAGGAAAAGTATTGCAAGTTGTGTGACATGAAAAATCACAAAACTAAATATTGTTACTTTTGCAACTATTGCTTTATTTATAATATGAACAATCACATGACTTTTGACTGCTATTTCAACAAATATTGTGCAATTTGTAACAAAAATAATCATTTTACTCAGAAATGTTATTTTAACAACAAGAACAAGACAAAGAGCACAAAGAAACAACAATCTAAGAAGGCTAAATCAGACTCTCAATCAAGTGATAGTAAAGAAGATTCAAAAGCTAAAAAGCAACAACTAAAACAAAAGATGTCAAAAACAAAGAAGAAAACATCTGTTGATGATAAACCTTTGAAGAAGAAAGACAAACCATATCAAATTTTCAAAAAACCTCACAAAAAGGTGGATTTGACAAATAAGATAGCAAATACTGATAATAAATTCTTTCATCATTTTGAAAAGAGTACTCACATACCACAATCAAAATCAAGCAATGGTGAAACTTTCAACAATCAAGGTTGTAGATACATGTTGTTCCTATTTTATGAGCTTTAATGTAAAAGTCTTTCATATCTTACAAATATGTAATGAATTGATTCAATGAAATATAATATGTGGTTGATGCTTATTGATGTTTATGTATTTCATATTATTATTGTGATGAGTATAATTCATATGTTGAACTTATTATATAGGTTTGAAGTTATTGTACATAGTTCTTAGTCAATAAATGATTAAGAAATGTATTCAACCAAATCGGATGAGTATTCTTGCTAATGGACCATACTTATGGACCATTCGTATGAATACATCATGCTTATGGACCAGTCGCATGACTGAACCAGGAGACTAGATCAGTCGTATGATTGAGACATAAGATTGACTCAGTTGCATGAGTGAAGCTTCAGTCGTGCGTATGACTCAGTCTCATGATTCAGTCGCATGACTGAACCATGCTAATGGTTCAGTCCTACGAATGAAAACTAAAAACCTATAAATATCACTTAATTCATGAAAAACAGAGATTTCGGAACAATTGAGAGAACACTTCGAATACACGAACCCTAGCCGTCCAAAATGTCCAAGAAAGCCAATGCAACTTCAAAGTCCATTCTTGATCGATTCCTACTCGTTGTTAACGTTTAGTTCATTCTTATATCGATCAGGTTAATGTTCTAACTGATTGGATCGCCAATCAAATAGGATTCCGCACTATTTGATCTGGTTTCACGCATTATCAGTTAGTATTCTGTACGTACATGGTACTGACAAGTGGTATCACAGCTTTGGCTCTTGATTTTGCATGTGATTCGATTAGTATTGGTGTTAAACTAAATTTTTTCATTCAAAAGAGTCATTCTTTTGAGTCAAAAAGAGTTTTTCGTAATACGGCAGATTAAGGTTCCTAGAAATGTCGTATTTTGTGTCAAAGTTTCAAAATCTTCGATTTTCATAAAACAACAGCCTTCAGCCGCACGACTAGCTCATTCGTACGATTGAACTCATTTGTATACTCAATTCGCATGACTAAACTCAGTCGCATTCATCATTCGCACGACTGAACAACTCTAGTCGTTTGAGTCCATTCGTCTTGTTCATACACAAGACTAAATCCAATCGCAAGATTGAATTCATTCGGACCCTTCATTCGCACTAGTGAATCATACTCATAGTCCATTCGTACGATTGAAACTGTCCTGTTCTCCAAGTACCAAGTTTATAGAAATGGAAGATTAGTTTGCTGCATTCACTGCTGGGAAGGACTCACGCATCCAGAACCATCTGCTTCTAGAAAATGAGATAGGAAATCATAATAAACCGCCGAAGCTTATAACGTTAGATGACTATCCACAATGCGAAAGTGGTTTTAGATTTACTTAAATGGAGTTGATCCCAATCTTTGGACATCCATCGAGACTGGTTACACGGTGCCAGTCAGTGCTAATGGAGTCAAGTTAACTTTGGGAGGAATGAGTGAGGCTCAAAAGATACTCTTCAATGCTGAGAAGAAAGTTTATACCCTGTTGACTCAGTCAATACCAAAAGACATCTTTCATCAGTTTTCTGAGAACAAGCAGGCCAAAAAGCTATGTGAGGCTCTAGAGAAGATGTATGATGGGAACGCGACGTTGAAGGCTCTGAAGGCTAAGGCTCTCAAGAAGTGGTTCGACAACTTCTCTTTGATAGGAAATGAGAGCTTAGATGATATTATTGGCAGGTTCTACCATCTGATGAGTGAGTTGCACACTCATGGTGTAACAACATCTATGGAAGATAAAGTGTCAAGCTTTGCAGATGGTTTACCTGATAAATAATATTCATTTGTGTCCAACCTCAGATAGAACGACATTCTTACAACGTTGGACATAAATGACTTCATCTTGAAGTTAAGAGAGGAAAAACTGAGAATAAAGTACAAGTCGAAGAAAGGATCCTACGTTCAGAATTCTTCACTCTACTACTCAGTTCCCACTCCAACTGGTTCAGGAGCACCACTCCAAACAACATTCGTGTCTAGTTCCGCGGCTTCTTCCCAAACCACTACTTCAGGACCAGAAATGTCAGGGTTATCTACTACCCAATATATAGTGCCTGAAGCCAATACTACAAAGTTGAAGACCGAAAATCTCTGTAATATCATGGTGGAAGTTGCAAAGGAGCACATGGATCTTCTAACAGCTGTTTTCCAATCCTATGATGGTTTAGTTGCTGGGAAGATTGGAAATTGTCATCTTGCAGATGAATATTACAAGCAAGTTGACGAGAATGATCTAGAGAGAATGGACATCTTGTGGGCCCTAGCAAGTGCAGTAAGAAGAGCTAAGAAGTATGTCAAGAAGACGGGGCAGAATATATTAGCCACAAAAGATACGACTTTTGGTTTTGCCAAAACCAATGTCACCCACTTCAACTATGGTGAAAAAGGGCATTTTAAATGTGAATGTGTAAAGCCCAAGAAAATAGGTAATGGAAATCCATTTTCGACCTTCAACCATCAAGATAAGGACACAATTGGAACCACATCTTCTAGCAAAAAGAGAAAGGCCTTGATTGCTCAATGTGATGAAGGGCAGGACTGGTCCTTCCGATTTGTGTCTTCGGGTGAATCAAACATGCCTGGGTTGAGGCATTGGATGATGGATCTGCTAGTGCAGGTGAAATCACAGCTGAGCAAGCGATGTCGGATACCAAAGAAGCTGCACACGTGGTAAATCACTTGGTTGAGGAAGAACTCATAGCAACAAGTTTAGAATCTACAGCCACCAAAGGGTCTAATTCTGCTTTGATGGCTGATACAACCGATTCATCACAGGTAAGTTCTACCAACCAATTATTTAAAAAACATGCATGTTTTGGAAGTCGAGGTTAATTCTTTAAAACAAAAATTGCATAGTTGGGCTAGTTCTTCTCACATAGTTCAAAACTTAGTGAAAGAATGAAACAACAGGGAAGGTTTGGGTTACAAAGTAGTACTGCCACCACATGAGATCCTTTTAAATACAAAATGTAGACCTATCAATAACAACCCAGTTAAGGATCATGTGGTGTCAACTCCTTTGGTTAGTGATCCTGATTCCACGGGTAAACCTGTGAACTCTATCACTAAACAAGAAGAGTCTACTTTGAAATCAAAAGGAAAAATGCCTATAGAAAATTTGGATGAACAATTTGAAAAGATTAATGTAAGGTCAGGTTCACACATGTCTACTTCTGAACCTAAAATGATTAAACCAGTTAATCAAACACGTGTTACACGTCAAAGTCCAAATACAATGAAATGTAAAGATGTTCAAAACGTTAAAACAATTAATTTTGTTAAAGTAGCTAAATCATCTAAAAGAGAATTGACACAACCCAACCTGGCACATCTCATACCCATACCCAACTCAAACCCAAATAAATATTTTCCTCAATTTGTAAAAGGGAGATCATGCTATAGTTGTGGAAAAAAGGACATATTGCTTCCACTTTTCCTTATTATCAGACTCCCAAAAAGGAAATTGAAATTTATGATACAAAACAAAGTTTTACTAAAAGGAGATCTATTACTCCACCTAAGAGTATTAGTGAACCTAAAGTTCAAACTATAAGCCAGTCATCTGTTTATCACAAACAGGCCTTACACAAGACAGGTTTATGGAAAGAAAAATCATGTAATGTGTCTGATAATGAGAACAAGAAGAAGAATGATGTACCCTCATCCTCTAATGGATAGTGGGTTGAGTTCATGATGTGTGATTCCTCTGGGTCACCCAAGCCAGTTAAGGCTTGGGTCCCTAACCTGAACTGATCAATTCCTTTGAATGTGCAGGGTGTTCGCTACAACGCTATCACAAATACCTGGATTGTTGATAGTAGGGCTTGTAGGCACATGACCGAGAACTCGTCTCTCCTTTTTAACATCAAACAAATTAAAGGGGGACATGTATCATTTGCTAGGAATAAAGGAGGTTACATCACAGCACAAGGCGAAGTAAGAAACGAGAAAGTTAAGTTTGACAAGGTCAACTACGTTCAACAACTACAGAACAACTTACTTTCTGTTTCTCAGATCTGTGATAAAGGATTCAAAGTTGTATTTGACAACAAGAAGTGCTACATGTTGAAAAAGGATTATGTTATCCCGGAAGAAAAAGTCAGCTTCAAGATACAATGATCTGTATGTCTTGGTTCTATCAAAGGCCTCCACAACAGAGAAAACCATCCAATGCTTCTTGTCAAAAGCAACAAGAATGGGACACATTAATCCCAGGAAGATGAATTATCTGATATAGAATGATTTTGTAAATGGAGTAACTGTATAGAACTTCTAGCTTCCGGATTTTTGCATAGCATGCAAGAAAGGGAAACAAACCAAGAAGTCTGACAAGGTAAAGAAAGTTAATTCAATTGACCCGCCTCTCGAGCTTCTACACATGGATATGTTTGGCCCAGTCAGCACGAAGAGCATTGCAAGAGATCTATAATGTTATGTAGTAACTGATGATTACTGAAGATTCTCTTGGGTGATGTTTCTGAAATCCAAATCAGAGACATTTGAATAATTCAAACATCTAGTAACTACATTGGAATCACTCTACAAGCTGAAAGTAAGGCAGATTTGATCAGAAAACAGAACAGAGTTCAAGAATCAGTGGATGGAGGAATTCTGTAGAGAGAAAGGAATTGTACATCAATTCACGTCTGCCTACACTCCCCAGATGAATGGGGTTGCTGAACGAAAGAATCAGAGCTTGATAGAGACAACAAGAACAATGCTAGCCGACTCCAAACTGCCTATTCAATCTTGGAACGAGGTAGTGGCTAATGAATGCTACACTCTCAATCGAGTCTTAGTGGTCAAACATCGTGGTAAAACATGTTATGAGCTTCTCCAGCGACGTAAACCAAACTTGGAGTATCTTGAGCCATTTGGTGCATCGTGCATGTTACTGAAGAAAACTCAGATTGGGAAGTCCGGTGAGAAGGCTTAAGAAGGTATCTTTCTCGGATACAGTATACCGAACAAGAGAGTTTATAAAAACTCAACGGGTTAGGTAGAAGTGTGGTGCAACGTTGATGTTCAAAGATACACCACCCCCCTTGCTGGAAAAGGACCTTCATTCTTCTTCGATTATGATGAATTCTTTAAGTCCTTCAACCTCCCTACCACTCTTCCTGATGATGAGTTATCGACGAAAATGATGTACGATGTTCTGAACACACCACCATAAGACTCGACATCATCGGTTCCACTAGACGATTCTTCTAATCCTTTAGGGGGATAACTTGATGTAAGCGACTCATCCTTTGATGGTGAAGCAGTGGAGACTGAAAATGTGGGCCAGGAGGAATAGGTTCCTGCTAATGTAAGTACACAAGCATCAGATATTGATACCACTGACACATCTGAACCTCATACTCCAACGGCTACCGACACTGAACAAGGAATTCAAAATCTGGATCAGGAAGTAGTTGTTCCCACCACTCCTGGATCTCACATTAATGTGTATCATCCTCTAGACAACATCATTGGGGATGTACTATCGAGAGTGGAGACACGAAATCAGCTATACTCAGCTGATTATGCTTCAGTCATGGAAAAAGGCTATCTTCACAATGGTGCTTATCTATGTTTTGTGTCTCAATTTGAGCCAAAATATGTAAGTGAAGCCTTAAACGATGAGGCATGGGTCAGTGTTATGCAAGAAGAACTCCTACAGTTCAATAAGTTAGGAGTATGGACCCTTGTGGATAGACCAAAAGGTGCTAAGGTGATTGCCACTAAATGGGTTTTGAAATGTGAGAAAGATGACCAAGGAATCATAATCAGAAACAAGGCTCGACTTGTGGTTCAAGGGTTTAGACAAGTCAAATGAATTGACTACAATGAAGTGTTTGCACCTGTGGCTCGGATGGAAGCAATCCATATCTTTCTAGCATATGCATCCTACATGAAGATTAAAGTCTATAAAATAGATATGAAAAGTGCATTCCTTCATGGTGAAATCTGTGAAACAATCTACGTCAGTCAACCCGAAGGATTTGAGGATCCTTATCATCGGGATAGAGTTTACAAACTGGATAAGGCTCTCTATGGGCTCCATCAAGCCCCTAGAGCCTGGTATGAGAAACTCTCAATTCATCTAGTGAAACATGGCTTTCGCAGAGGGGTTATTGATTGTACGTTATTCATCAAAGAAAAAGAAGGTAATTTACTGCTGGTACAGATATATGTGGACGACATAATCTTCGTTCCAAGAATGAAGAATTATGTAAAGAATTTGAATTTGTAATAAAGTAGAGTTTAAGATGAGTGCAATGGGGGAGATGGAGTTCTTTCTCGGCTTACAGGTGGATCAGACACCAAAAGGAATCTTCCTGCATCAATCCAAATATGTAGGTGATATCCTCAGTCGGTTTGACATGGAGAACGCTTCTGTTGCTGGAACTCCACTTTCTACGAACCATGACGTGGCACCCGACGAAAATGGTGATCTGGTTGATGCTACCATGTAAAGATGAATGATCGGATCCCATATGTATCTCACAACCTCTCATCCTAATATTATGTACGTCACATGTCTATGTTCAAGATATCAGGCCAAACCAAAAGTAAATCATCTCATTGGCGTTAAACCGATTTTTTGATATCTAAAGTGTACTTCAACACTTGGGTTGTGGTATCCTTATGATGATGACTTTGAGCTTACAGCGTATAGTGACTCGGACTATGGTGGTTGCAAGATGAATTACAAGTCCACATCTGTGGGATGTTAGTTCTTTGGTAGACAGTTAGTCACCTGGTAGTGTAAGAAACAGACATAAGTTGCTCTGTCAACTTATGAAGCTGAATACGTTACTACTGCAAGTTGCTGTTCACAAATCATTTGGATTCAACAGCAAATGCGCGACTATGGTTTGCAATTTTTTAACACCCCTATTTTTGTTGATAATTCTGCTACTATTGCTGTCACCAAAAATCTGGTCCAACAACCTAAAACTAAACACATCGGTATTAAATATCACTTTATACGTGACTGTTTTGAAAAGCAATTAATCGATGTTGTTAAAATTAATATGGATTTTCAATGCGCCGACCTCTACACAAAAGCATCTGATAAACTGAGGTTTTTATATCTTTTAGATGTTAATGGCGTGAAAAAGAAAAGTGATGTGATTCTAGAAGAAGAAAGTGAATAGTCCGACAAGTTATTTATTTTTTTCTTTATTTATTTTCATGTCTATTAAAAATCCAAAAACACAAAAAGATTTTCGGTTTTAGAATTTTAGGGGGAGAATAGTTTAGTTTAGTATTTAATTAGTGCAGTATTTATTTACTTAAAAAACCAAGGGAGGATAGCTAAAAGAAATGAAATCAAATCTGTGCTTTTGATTCAACATCTATGGAAAATGATAGTACACATGGAACAAATTGTTTGGGACATCAAAAGAATTGAAATGATTAAGATGCAAACTTCAAAGTATATGTCTGAGAAGTTTAAGCAAAATAAAAGGAAAAATAATAGTAAAATTAGTCTTCTACTGAGGTAACATAGAGAAAGTAGACCTAGAGGTTGTTAGTTCACTATATGATGTGTCGGTAGATTCAACACAATAGATGAGTAGACCTCATTGGTGGTTTAAATTCAAACTAAGTTGTTCAACTTGTTGGGGGTTCCCATCTTATCCCTGGTTAACACAATCAACGCATTTCCAATAAGGGTTGACGAGCAAAATAAACGCCACAAATGTGTGCGGATGACCATAAAAATGAGCAAAGCACATGGAAAAATGCTAAATGAAATCAAGCTAATAACTTATATTATTGGTGCGTTATATGCTAAAAGAAAAAAATATGCTCTAACAAGAAGATAGGTTGTGTGCCTCTCTGCTGTGCGGTGGCACTGACCTGAGGATAAGCATAACCTAAATATTCTAGAATTCATTGTTGTTTGCGCCTCTCTTCTATACGAAGGCACTGACCTGCGGTTTCGCATCTCTTTGAAAGCTCTTAGAATAGTTTCTTCTTGAAATATACCCGTAGACCCCTCAAAAATCTCCTAAGGAATCTTGATTACCATATAAGTGTGGGATCCACAAATGCTAGTTGAAATAATTAAACCTAACTAATCACCAATGTGAGTCCAAAATCCGTGTATGGATTTAAGTGGACAAATATACTGACAATCATCGTGAGCTGCAACTCTTGACAGTCAAAATCATTGTGTGCATGTTATAGCTCTAGTATGATTTCCTTAAATTGCTATTGACTCTCGGTCACAACAAGAATCTAGCATCAAAATGTTTTATTAAAATGTACCAAATGATTATGATATACCTGTATGATTCCAAAATGAATCGTTCCAGAAATGATCAAATTAACTTGAAGTTATGCTGTTCAGGAAGAAAAATCTGTTCGACGTTTTTGTAAAATATTTCAATCCATCTCTAATCAAAAACACAAAAATATGTCTTGTTTTGTTTTTAATTTCAAGTTGTTTTTCTATTTTTCTAGTCTTTTGTTAGGTAAAAGTCGGACTATACAACTGGATTTAATCTATGAATCACTCATTTAAAGTGGTCACGTCTAATGTGACCAATCGGTTCTAAATTAAAAGGATCACGTCTGAGGTGATCAAATGGTTGAAAATTAAAAGGATCACGTCTGAGGTGATCAAATGTTTATAAATTCAAAAAGGGGTTATGTTTGAGATGAACAATGTTCATAATGTTTAATATCAGAAGGTAAAAGTCTAAGTGTTTGTAAGTATGAGCCAATCGCACGATTGGACCATAAGTATGAGTCAATCACACGATTGGACCATAAGTATGAGCCAATGGCATGATTGGACCATAAGTATGAGCCAGTCACACGACTGGACCATGAGTATGGGGGCATCCATGCGATTGGATCACCAGAATGAACCAATCGTACGAATGGACAAAGAAGTATAAGCCAGTCGCATGACTGGACCCCAATCACACGATTGAAGCATGCGTATGGGTCTAGTCGCATGACTGAACATTAAATCAGTATAAATAGAGGGGTGAGTCGGTCGCATTTCTCACCACCCTTCAAAGCACTCAAACTTCTCCCATACATAGACACTCTGCTAAAAATTTGTTTTACCTTGATTACCTGCCGATTGTGACTCTAACCGATTTCTTATTCATCTACAGATATTGTGAGACTAAAATCGATCAAAATGACCGGTGAAATCGAACCCTAACTGACTAAATCGACTAAAATCATGAAATCAGTAAAACTCCTCAAATAGACCACTTAAATGGACATAATCATTGAAATAAAGGGCATTAAGTGATATTTAGAGTCCCTACGAATCTAATGAGTCTAACCACGACGTCTAACATCAAGTATTGACCAAGATTTAAGGTTGGAGTGTCGAATAGAGTCATTTGCGAATGGACTCCGAATGAACCTCAGTCGCATGATTGAGCCAGGCGTACGATTCAATCGCACGAAAGAATCATTCGGTGACTCTGTCGCACGACTGACTCAACCGCATGGCTTAACACATCACTAAGTTCAGTCGCAAGCTCAATCGCACGACTGAACTCAGCCGCAGTCTCAATAACACGATTGAACTCAGTCGTATGGTTCAATCGCATGATTGAACCAGTACGATCAAAACAACTTAAGTTCCAATTGTCATCTCGTATACACAACTCTAATGTTTATGTTTCTTATCTTACAGCAATATGGCTGAGAGATGGACTATGAGAACTAAGCACAACATCTGTGCTCATCTGGATGCTACTTCTCAGAACGCCTCTAAGTTCACTGGGGTTATTGCCTTCCTGTGTAAATCAAGGATCTACAAGGCCATTTCTACCCCATGCACTCCATACAGATCTATTCAGTAGACTTTCTGGGAAGGTGCCTCAGTTGAGCGATCGGTTGAGCCTTACCGTATCTGAAGCTCTATCTTTAGAGAAGACATTAAGATCACTGAAGACGACCTGAGGAGGTTCTTGGATCTGGGGGAAGACGGAGCACATCCAACCAAGCTACATCCACTAAATGTTCGTGGATGCTTTCAGAGGATCAAGTACGCTGGTAACATCAATGCTAGCGTACTGAACAAGAGCAACATGTGCCCTCAGTTCAAGTATTTGGCACATGTGATCCTTAAGTGCATAGCCTCCAGGCGTGGAGGATTTGATGAATGTCTAACCAAATCCAGAATGCATACGTTGCACTGGTACTGAATCACCCATTCAGTTTCTCCCGCATGCTCTTCTCGTATCTGATAGAGAACATAGAGGCCAAAGGCAAGGAAGGATTTGGCATGTATCCACGCTTTCTGCAAATGATCATCGATGAGAAGCTTCCTTTGTTGCCTAAGGAGAAGGACGATGCGGTTACTTTAAAAGTGATGGATGATACGAGACTGGGTCGGAAGAAGGTGTACCAGGGAAAGAAGCTGAAGCCCCCGGTCCTGTTTGGCCATCTGGCCTATGAGGATTACGTGGCGCCCTCTCATAAGAAGTGGCATCACAATGACAGTGATTCTGATATTAAGCCCATCATGACAGCCACAGACGAAGAAGACGACAATGATGACCATGATGATGGTCAAGGTGGGGGAGATGCAGGTCCCAGTTCTTCACGGGCCACCGACACTTCTACTATATCTTCACCACCTTCACCTAGTACTTCTTCTGCTCCAGGTGGATCTGAGCAGGCTACTATCCACCTGGACTTTCTAATAGATGAAGAAGAAGAGTCAAATGATGAGCCTCTCATTAGGCAAGTCGGGAGCCGTGTTGTGGCGACCGAGAGAGGGATCAAGGTGGTTGGAGGACGCCAGGCTGAGTCGAGGGGTGCAGCTACAAATGTTACTGATCCTACATACACCCCCGACCAGCCCAGCAACCAAGAGAGTGCGGCTATGGCAAAGGGCACCAGGAAGAAGAGAATGACTCACCCTCATGGCAAAAAGGGTAAGAGGCCGAGATTCACTATGATTACAAATCTGCCACAGCCACCACCACTGCCACACCCACCACCACTACCACATCACCAACCACCACCACCACATTCACTACTACCACCACCACTTCTCCCACCACCACTATCACTCCACCCATCACCACTACCACAGCCACTCCACCACATCCCACTCATATTCCACCTCCCATATTCACCACATCTACCACCACTACGACCATCCACCAAGCTAGTCCCTCCACCCAATCCACATTCTCAATAGGACCTACTTTACCAATGGTTGGGTTAGAGGAGCAGCTTGCTAACCTGAACCGGATTGTGCTGAGGCTGATAGCCACTGATGAGCTAAGAGCTACCCAGTTAAATCAGATGATGGAGGTTAATGCGGCGCAGGCAAAGCAAATTCCTCACCCGAGTGAGAAGAGCGCTCAGTATAAGAGAGCATTAGGCCGAGCCCACCATGCGCTTACAAGTCAAAATGAGCTGGTGTTGGCGTTGGTAAAGAGGTTTGAGGAGCTTGAGAAGAAGAACAAAAAGATACTCCTAAAGCTTAAGGGATCAAAGAATGAGCCTTTAAAGATCAAGGATGGTGATGATGATGATGATAAAGATGATTATGAGGAGGATATGGATGAAGGAAGACCGAGCGGAAAAGATCAAGAGGATGATGATGATTATGAAGGTGATGCATCTGCGTCAGCCTCAAATCCTCAAGCTCAGGAGAGGCGCACTAAGCATAGCCAAGATCAAGGATGCTGGACCGGTGAAGGGTGGTCACTTACAACACAACAACACAAAAAGGAAAACAAACTAAACTTAATCAAATAGTGTACTAGATTAACCACAATATATGATACTAAGAACACAAGTAATTAAGTAAGAGACAAAACAAGATACACAAGTACATGGTTTTCAAGATTGCAGTATATTGTTTTCTTAAGTTCTATTACAAGTGTTACAAAGCATAAAGGAAAGTTACAAGAACCTGAGATACTTATACTACATCCTACAGCTGGCCATACTATGAAGGCTAGCTGGATACAATTGACTATATAGAAAACAAAATCAATTGTAGAGTCAAAAGGCAGATTGCCTTTTGACTAGTGGCTATGACATGCCATAGCTCACATCCTTATCTATTACAAAAAGCATAAAGTACATAAAGTAGAAAGTTTCAAACACAAGACCTCAATGTACAGTTACCAAAAGCATGGACCTTTTCACCAACTCATGTAAGTTGGTGACTTTATGGAGTTGCAGCGGAAAGGGGTCCAGCTTTATGGAAAGGTACATGAGATAAAGCATGTTGTTAAAAGTCTTCAGAAGAAATGTGTCTTCAAGTGTTGAGCTTCGGAAGACTTTGTCTCTGAAGCTTCAGAAGACTTCTTCTTTGGATTCGAAAGATATTCGTCTTGGCTTCGGAAGATTTCACACTTAGAATATTTCTGTTGTATGTGTGAAACTTCCGAAGCATTCTTCTTCAATGTACTTGTGTAGCATGCAGGAGAGACTTTGGGTGTTTGAGTTGCATCAGCCTCTTCATACATTCTCTACAAAGGAGCCTCGTCCTCTGCTCCTCCAACAGAAGAACCAAAAGATCAAGACAAAAGTAATTATTAGATGTCTTTGTATTTAAAACTTTTGTACTTGAATTATATATTACATTAATGTAATTATTGATCATTTATGTTTGTTTATGTTTTAATGTTTTATATAATGTCTTATGTGTGATGTGCTTAATGTTTAATCAAACAGATGAAGCACAACAGACAGACGGGTATGATGTCGAACCCCTTCAGCAAGTAAAGACTCAACTAACCATGATTCTTGACTTGCAAGGGATAGTCAGGAGATCTATGAGCTACACTCCAGAAGAGGGAGAGATTATACATGACCTAACGGACGAACAACTTGCTAAAATATTCAGGCTGAATCCTAACGAGCTGGTCAAAGATGCTCCAAAAGTTGATGTGGTGAGTGACGATATGCTGAACGATGTAGATGAAATAGAGATAGAGGATGTCACAGCTTAGCATTATCCACAAACTGATCCGGAAGGACATGTTATCCCCAATTTGGGTGAAACATTTGATATTGGTACTTTTGAGAAGTTGGATGAAGTAGAGAAAGAAAAAGAGAAAGAAGAAAGCACAACCCAAGCTTCGGATGCAAACGTTGATATCAAGAAAGCTGAATGGGCAGCTTGTTTTGTAGAGATGAAAGCCCAACGCACGCCGCCAAAGCAGAATGCCTACACAAAGCTCTACAA
>BJCM01212025.1:0-11765 GCA_018326385.1 Flaveria bidentis
CTGATGTCTTCAGCTGTTGTCTTCAGCTGTTGTCTTCAGCTGATGTCTTCAGCTGTTGTCTTCAGCTGATGTCTTCAGCTGTTGACTTCAGCTGATGTCTTCAGCTGTTGTCTTCAGCTGTTGACTTCAGCTGATGTCTTCGGCTGATGTTTTCAGCCGTTGTCTTCAGCTGTTGTCTTCGGCTGATCTTTTCAGCCGTTGTCTTCAGCTGATGTAGACATCTTCGGTTGTTATGATGTCTGTGGGACTTAAAGGTTTTTCTGATCTAGCTCATTGGTTCTTTTCGTCCAACAATTACTCAAGATTCTCTTGGGTGATGTTTCTAAAATCCAAATAAGAGACATTTGAATCTTTCAAACAGCTGGTAAGTACATTGGAATCTCTCTACAAGCTAAAAATGAGACAGATTCGATCATACAACGGCACGGAGTTCAAGAACCAGTGGATGGAGGCGTTTTGCAAAGAGAAATGATTTGTACACCGGTTCATATCTGCCTACACTCCACAAATGAGCGGAGTTGCTGAATAAAAGAACAGGAGCTTGATAGAGACAGCAAAAACGATTCTAGCCGAGTCGAAACTGCATATCCAATTTTGGAATGAGGTAGTTGCCAATGCATGTTACACCCAAAATCCAGTCTTGGTGGCCAAACATCATGGTAAAATGTGCTATGAGTTGCTCCAAAGACGTAAACCTAATCTCGACTACCTCGAACCATTTGGCGCACCATGTACGCTGATGACGAAAACTCAGTTAGGGAAGTTCAATGAGAAGGCTGAAGAAGGGATCTTTCTAGGATACAATATACCTGACAAGAAAGTTTATAAGAACTCAATGGGTCTGGTAGAAGTGTGGTGCAACATTACGTTCAGAGATACACCACCCCTTTGTTGGAAAGGGACCCTCATTCTTCTTCGACTATGATGGATTCTTTAAGTGCTTCAACATCCCTCCCTCCCTTCCTGATGATGAGTTATCGACCAGAATGATGTACCATGTCTTAAACACACCATCACTAGACTCGACAACATCAGTTCCACAAGGTGAATCTTCTAGTCCTTTAGGGAGAGCACTTGATGTAAGCGACTCCTCCTTTGACCATGAAGAAACGGAAATTGAAGAGGTGGACTAGGAGGAATAGGTTCCTACTACTGAAAACAAGCATCAGATGTTGATGCCTCTGACACTTCGGAACCTCACACTCCCACGGCTACAGATACTGAACCGGAAATTCAATATCTGGATCAGGATGTAGTTTTTCCCACCACTCCTGGATCTTGGCTAAATGTATATCGTCCTCTAGACAACGTCATAGAGGATGTGCAATCGGGAGTACAGACATGAAATCAGCTATACTCAGCTGATTATCCCTCAGTCATGTAAAAAGGATATCTTCACGATGGTGCTTATCGATGTTTTGTATCTCAATTTTACCAAAAATATGTAAATAAAGCCTTAAACTATGAGGCATGGGATAGTGACATGCAAGAAGAACTCCTACAATTCAAGAAGCTAGGAATATGGACACTGGTGGATAGACCAAAAAGTGCTAAGGTAATTGGCACTAAATGGGTCTTGAAGTACAAGAAAGATGACCAACGGGGTCATAATCAGAAACAAGGCTCGACTTGTGGTTCAAGGTTTTAGACGAGTCAAAGACATTGATTAGAATGAAGTGTTTGCACTTGTGGCTAGAATGGTAGCAATCCGTATCTTCCTAGCCTATGCATCATACATGAAGATTAAAGTTTATCAACTAGATATCAAAAGTGCATTCCTTCATGGAGAAATGCGTGAGACTGTCTACATTAGTCAACCCAAAGGATTTGAGGATTCTTATCATCGGGTCATAGTTTACAAACTAGAAAAGTCTCTCTACGGGCTCTATCAAGCCCCTAGAACCTAGTATGAGAAGCTTTCGACTCATCTGGTGAAACACGGTTTTCGCAGAGGAGTGATTGATTGTACATTATTCATCAAAGAAAAAGACAGTAATCTACTGCTGGAAAAGATATATGTAGACATCATAATCTTTGGTTCCAAGAATGAGGAATTATGTAAAGAATTTGAATATGTAATGAAAGCATAGTTTAAGATATATGCAATGGGGGAGATGAAGTTCTTCCTAGGATTACAGGTGGATCAGGCACCAAAAGGAATCTTCCTACATTAGATTAAATATGTAGGGGACATCCTCAGTTGGTTTGATATGGAGAATGCTTCAGATGCTAGAACTCCACTTGGTGGCACCCAATGAAAATGGTGATTTGGTTGATGCTATAATGTATAGAGGAATGATAGGATCCCTTATGTATCTCATAGCGTCTCATCCTGATATCATGTATGCCACGTGTCTTTGTTCGACATATCAGGCAAAACCAAAAGTAAATCATCTCATTGGTGTGAAACAAATTTTTCGCTATCTGAAAGGTACTCTAACACTCGGGTTGTGGGATCCTCATGATAATGATTTTGAGCTTACAGCGTATAGTGACTCTGAAGATGGTGGTTGCAAGATGAATTACAAGTCAACTTGTTCAGGTTGTCAATTCTTTGGTAGACGGTTAGTCACCTGGCAGTGTAAGAAGCAGACATCAGTTGCTCTATCAACTTGTGAAGTGGAATACATTGCTGCTGCAAGTTGCTGTTCGCATATCATTTGGATTCAACAGCAAATGCACGACTACGGTTTGCAATTCTATAACAATTCTATTTTTGTTGATAATTCTGCTACGATTGTTGTCACCAAAAATCCAGTCCAACATCCTAAATCTAAACCATCGGTATTAAATATCACTTTATACGTGACTATTTTGAAAAGCAATTAATCGATGTGGTCAAAATAAATACGGATTTTCAACGCGCCGACCTCTACACAAAAGCATTTGATAAACTGAGATTTTTATATCTTTTAGAGGTTAATGGTGTGAAAAAGAAAAGTGATGTGATTTTAGAGGAAGAAAGTGCATAGTCCGACATGTTTTTTTTAATTTAATTTAATTTTATTTTATTTTAAAATCCAAAAACACAAAAATATTTTTGGTTTTAGAATTTCAGGGGAAGAATAGGTTAGATTAGTATTTAATTATGTGCTTTATTTAATTACTTAAAAAATGAGGGAGGAGGACAGTCTGGCTAATAGAAATGAAATCAAATCTGTGATATTGATTCAATGTTTATGGAAAATAATAGTACACAGGGAACAAAAAGTTTGGGATTGTAAAAGAATTTAAATTATTAAGATGCAAGATTTGAAGTATCAGTCTGAGAAGTCTAAGCAAAATAAAAGGAAAAATGATAGTAAAACTAGTACACTACTGAGGTAACACAAAGAAAGTAGATCTAGAGGTTGCTAGACCATTATATGATGTGTCAGTAGATTCAACATAATAGATGATTAGACCCCATTGGTGATTTAAATTCAAAATCAGTTGTTCAACTTGCTGTGGGTTCCCATCTTTTTCATGGTTAACACAATCAACACATTTCCAATAAGGGGTGACGAGCAAATAAACGCCACAAATGTGTGCGAACGACCATAAAAATGAGCAAAGCACATGGAAAAATGCTAAATGCAATCAAGCTAATAACTTATGTTGTTGGTGCGTTATGTGCAAAAATAAAATAAATGCTCTAACAAGAAGATAGGTTGTGTACCTCCCTGCTGTGTGGTGAAACTAACCTGAGGATAAACATAACCTAAATATTTTAGAATTCATTTTTTTGTGCTTCTCTACTGTGCGATGGCACTGACCTGCGGCTTGGCATTTCTTTGGAAGCTCTAAGAATAGTTTCTTCTTCTCAAAATACCCGTAGACCGCTTCTCCTGAGGAATGTTGATTACCATATAAGTGTGGGATCCACAAATGCTTGTTGAAATAGTCAAACCTAACTCGTCACCAATTCGTGTCAAAAATCTGTGTGTGGATTTAAGAGGACAAATATACTGACAATCATCGTGGCTGCAACTCTTGACAGTCAAAGTCATTGTGTACACATTATGGCTCTAGCATGATTCCCTAAACTTGCTATTGATTCTTCGTAAAAACAAGAATCGACCATCAAAAGGTTTTGTTAAAATGTCCCAAATGATTTTGATATACCTGTATGATTCCATAATGAATCATTCCAGTTATGATCAAATTAACTTGAAGTTGTGCCATCGAGGAAGAAAAATCTGTTAGATACATTTCATAAGATTTCAATCTAACTCAAATCAAAAATACAAAATTATGTCTTGGTTTTGTTTTAAATTTCTAGTTGTTTTTTTATTTTTATGTTTAGTCATTTGGTAGGTAAAAGTCGGACTATACATCTGGATTCAATCTGTGAATCACTCACTAAAGGGGTCACGTCTAAGGTGACCAATCACGTTTTAAACTAAAAGGATCACGTCTGAGGTGATCAAGTTCATATTAAAAAGGTCATGTTTGAGATGATCATTAGTCATAACGTCTTATCAATAGTTAACAGGTTAAATATTTGAAAGTGCATGAGGAAAAACTCATAAGTCTGAGCCATTCGCATGACTAGACCACAAGTATGAACCAGTCACACAATTGGATCATGAGTACGAGCCAATCACATGATTGAACCATACATATGGACCAGACGTACGATTGGACCATAAGCATGGGTCAATCGATGCGATTGGTTCACCAGAATGAACCAATCGCACGAATGGATATGACCGAATGAACCAATCGAACGAATGGATGTGACCAACTGAGCCAGTCGCACGAGTGAGCCCCAGTTACATGAATGAAGCGTGTGAATAGGTCCAGTCGCACGACTAAAGGTAAACTCAGTATAAATAGAGTGGATTCGGTTGCACACTCATATCTCCCTTCAATCGCTCTCAAGTCGCATGAAAGCACCGATACTCTGCCAAAATTTGATTTCATTGATTTTGCATTGTGGTTGTTATTCTAACGTGTACTCTCTGCATCTACAAGTAGTGTGAGACCAAATTCTACTTCAATGTTCGGTTTAATGAATCCCTAATGTCCAAAATCGCTCAAAACGAGAACTTAGACAAACTTTTCAAAATAAACCACTATAATGGACTTAATCGTTGATTTAAATATTTTTAGGTGTTATTTTGAATTTCTGCGAGTGTAATGAGCCTAAACTCAACATTTAACATCAAGTTTAGACCCAGAACTGAATTTAAAGTGTCGAATAGAGACTTATGCGAATAGACATGCTGATGAACTTCAATCGCACGATTGAGTTGGGCGTATGACTCAATCGCACGAATGAACCATGCGTATGAGTTTAGTCGCATGACTGGTTCAACCGTATGGGACAATATACGACTAAGCCCAGTCGCAAGCTCAATCATACGACAGAGCTCAATCGCACGACTAAGACTCAGTCGCATTATCCTTTCGTACTATTGAACAAAATGATTCAAGTTCATTAAAATTCAAATGCCATCCATTTACACAAATTTTATGTATCTTGTGTTAGAGAAACATGACTCGTAGATGGACTATGAACATGAAGCACAACATCTGTGCTTATCTTGATGCTACATCCCGGAACGCTTATGAGTTCACTGAGATTATTGCATTTATGCGCAGATCGAAGATCTTCAAGGCCAACTCTACGTCATGCACACCACATAGACCGATTCATCAGGCTTCTGGGAAAGCGCTGTAGTAGACAGGTCCGTTGAGCCTCATCGCATTTGGAGTTCTATTTTTGGTCAAGAGATTGAGATCAGCGACGATGATCTGAGGAGGATTTTGGAGTTGGGTGATGATGGTGATTGCCCAACTAGGCTGTATCCACTGACGGTTCGGGGATGTTTTCTTAAGATCAAGTACGCTGGGGACATTAATGCTGGTGTGCTCAACACGAGCAACATGTGCCACCGGTGAGGAGATTGTTTGAGCATCTGGCTCAGGAAGACTACGTGGCGCCCGCTCGTAAGAAGTGGCATCACGATGACAGTGATTCACACACTGAGCCCATAGCTTTACCCACTGACGATGACGATGACGATGACGATGAAAGTCAAGATGGTGGAGATACTGGCCCCTCTCCATCTAGGGCCACTACCATTGATATATCATATCCACCAACCATTCAGGGTGGAACTGAGAGGGTTTTGTTCTATCAAGACTTCCTGCTAGATGAGGAGGAAGAGTCTATTGAGGAGCCGCTAGTAAGGACAATGGTCAATAAGGTTGTTGCCATTAAGAGAGGGATTACGGTGGTTGGTGGATGCTAAGGTGAGTTTAGGGATGTTGCTACTAATGTGACTGATCCATCATACATCCCTAACCAGCCCATCAGCCTAGGGGGAGCATCCTCTTCTAAGGGCTCGAGGAAGAAGCGGATGGCTCAGCCCCATGGCATGAAGAGCAAGAGACGAAGGATTACCCTCATTACCACCACATCCACCACCTCTACCACAGCTACCACCACCACTACCACACCTCCTACCACCACTACCACACCTCCTACCACCACTACCACACCTCCTACCACCACTACCACAACCACCCCTTCACCATCCACTCCTATTCCACCTCCCATATTCACCACATCCACCATCACTACCATCACCCAACAATCCAGAACATCTTCTCAAGTCCCAATGAGCTATGGATCCACTCTACCCTCTATCAGATTAGAGGAACAAACAACTAGCTAATCTCAACCGGATTATGCTAAAGCTGCTCGCCATAGTTGAGCAAAGAGCTGCCCAGCTCAACCAACTTATGGAGCTTAATGCTGCTCAGGCTAAGCATATTACATAACTACAGGAACAGAATGCACATTCTGTTCAGAGGATAAAGGAGCTAGAGAGAAAGAACAAGAAGATCACGCTCAGGCTAAAAGGATCCAAAGGAGATGATGATGATGATGATGATGATGATGATGATGATGATGATTCAAGTGAAGAAGATGAGGGTGATGATAAAGGACAGATTGGAAAGAAGAAGGGGGATGATGATGATGAAGAAGGTGATATTGCTGCATCAAATTCTACTCAGGCTCAAGAGAGGCGTTCTAAGAGAGCTCAAAAGCAAGGAGCCCCGTCTTCAGCTCCTCCAGCTCAAAAATTGACTAATCAAGATAAAAGTAAGGATTAGATGTTTTCTATTTAAAAAACATTTGTACTTGATTCATATATTAAGTTAATGGAATTTATGATTATCTATGTTTAAATGTCTTGATTAACTACTAATGATTGATGTGTTAGATGTTTAAATCAAGCAGATAAATCTTCACAGCAAGATGAATATGATGTTGCTCCTCTTCACCAAATCAAGTCTCAATTTACCATGATTCTTGATTTTGAAGGAATCGTGAGAAGGTCAGTGAGCAACACTCCCGAAAAAGGAGAAATTATACACGATCTGACCAACGGGCAACTTGCTGAGATGTTCAGACTAAATCCTGACGAGCTCATCAAAGACGCTACAAAGGTCGATGTTATAAATGATGATGAGCTGAACGATGTTGATGAAATAGAGATAGAGGGTGTCACATTTGATCACTATCTAGAGTACACTGACCAAGAGGGAAATGTGATCCCCAACTTGGGTGACACTCTCGGCAGTGCTACATTTGAAAAACTGGATGAAATGGAGAAATAAAAAGATAAGGATGAAATCCAAGCCCAAGCCTCGGATGCATATGTTGATATAAAGAATGCTGAAGGGCAGCTTGTTTTGCTAAAATAAAAGCCCAGCGCACAACTCAAAAGCAAAATGCCTACACCAAACTCTACAAGGTCAAGAAATATCAAAAGGTGTCTGGCAAGATTATAGCGTAAGCGTACTTTCAGGACTTAAACGTTTATGCTGTAAAAAGGGAGATGGGAATAGAGTACTTCAGGTATCCTCATGATCTGATTACTCTCCCAGGCTTTGAGCTCAACCAACTGGCATGCTTAAATCTGTTGTATGCTCTTCCCAGAAAGATGTCAAGTAGGTTTGAGTCTACATTAAAGAAGGAATACCACACCAGATGGGTGAACTTCAGACCTCAACAACCCAAGAGATTTATTCACAAGTCTGAAGTGGATCCCATATCTAGAAAGCATAAAGTAGTGTTAAGTGGAGTCCCGTGCGCATGATGTCGAAGATTCCCTTATGGGAAATGCCTCAGGATATCACTCCTCATTTCAAATGGTGTATTGTGACTGGAGGACAAGTGAAGCGGTAATAGTTCTAATCAAAGAGGGCAAAATGGAAACTATTAGGGTATTTGACCCGATATGGCTTACCAACTTGTCAGCTGAAGATGTCTACACTTTATACAAGTGGCCACTGTTCTATGACGCGCAGGATATTGTACAAGATCTCCAATTCTAGAATGTGATACGGCTCTGCTTTGCGTTTGAAATACACGCAGGAGTCACAAGAGAGGAAAAGTACAAGAGGTTTAACGAGCTCATGAAGGATGTCAGACTTTAGAGTAAACTAGGTCCAAGGGGGAGTTTCATGATACATTTGTCCCTAGTTTATGTGCTTATGGTAAAAGTATGTCATGGCTTACATATGTGTAATGAAACATTGTAATAATATATGACTTGTGTTTTGATGTTTACTTATATCTGATTCATATATATAAACTTATTATATAGGTTTGAAGTTTTTATATGATGATTCATGCTAATGGACCATACTTATGGACCATACGCATAAAATACATCATGCTAATGAACCAGTCGCATGACTGAACCAGACGACTGGTTCAGTGGTACGAGTGAGACATGAGATTGACTCATTCGCAGGAGTGAACTTTCAGTCGTGCGTATGAATTAGTCGCACGGGTCAGTCGCATGACAGAACCATGCTAATGGTTCAGTCGCACGAACAAAAACTACAAACCTATAAATACCACTTAATTCGTGGAAAATTAGACTTTTGACACATACTCATAACCTAGCAATCCAGAGCGTCTAGAAAGCGTATTCCAAGTTCATAGTTCGCATCTGATCTTTTTCTACTCGTGCTTAATGTTTCTTTTTTCGCTAAATTGATCGGGATTGCGTTCTCACTAATTGGATCACCAATCAAATAGAATCCCTCACTATTGGATCTGGTTTCACACATAATCATTTAGTACTCTGTACGTACATGGTCCCTAACAACTTGTGTTTCTTAACTTTCTTACAAACTGATTATGCTAGTTCTCCATTTGATCTGTTAAGTGTTGTTGTGTTGTAATAGTGCATTGCACCCTTCCTAGGGTCCTGCAAACATGCACCTGTTAATTTCAAAGGTTAGTCACTTGAAATCTGAGGTGACTTCTTTAAAAAGGAAGGTCAATGATTAGTAACTAAAGATCTCCATTCTCAATGGAAAGCTAGTTGAGAGACCCTAAGGAGGACTCAAATAAGGCCAGAAGAACTTATGGATGTGGCGCAACTAACTTCTAGTTCACTTATCCAAAAAGGTGATGCTACCAAAAAAGGGGGGATAGTCCAACCTGAAATCACAAAACGTAGGAGTTCTTCTCAGAGTATGGACATAGAGGACTCACCAACCTCACTTACACTTGTCCATGCTCAGCAACCACCTCAAGTCTATGTTGATGTAGAGTCGCTCATTAAAAGCGTGTTTAAGGATGGTATTCCATGGGCTATGTTTGCCCCATCCTATGACAATGAAATGAAATACTACGATGGAGGTATCATGCTGATAGGAGAGCCCTATACTTCTTAGACTACAAGGGTAGCAATAACTATTTAGTTTTCAGATCCTGAAATACTATGAAAGATTATCTCTAAATCTCAAGCCATTTTCCCACCCATGTCAAAATAGACAAGTTGATAAACCAGTTTAAATGATTCAAGACAGGTAGTTTAAGACTTCAGATTTAAATGAAGATAGAGGATAGTAGGAAATGTCATTAGTCAACTAGATGTTGATATGGACACTAACATTAGGTTAAAAGGGAAAACCTTAGCTGAAGGCCTAGTCAAAGAGCCTGTGAACCATGAGACAGAAACTACTTAAACACCCTCTACCATTAGTGAGGCACTAGCCAGTGATGGTGTTTCACAACCTTTCTCTGGCCATATCTTAAGTGCTAGACCAAGCAATATGTAACACCTGGTTTTTTTAAAAGACAAGAAATGAAGAATAAAAAGAAAGAAAAGTAATAAAGTCCAAGTGGAGGGACTAAAAGTGTCCAAAAGGACAAATCTTTGAAAAGTTGGTGTAAAGGTGGGAATGGCCGCCCACCCTCTTTTCACATCACTCTTTCATTCGGTTTTAGAGAGTGAGAGAAAGGAAGAGAGCAGAACTTCGGGTTTTGAAGAAGAAGGAATCGAATTCAAGGTAAGGATTCATGGTTTTTAAGTGTTTATGATGGGTTTTATCCCAGTTATATGTTTATGTGCTTATGTGTTTGTGTATGTGCTCGGGTGTGTGTGTTTGGTAGTGTTTTTTGGTGTTTGAAGTCAGTTGCAAAAGGGTTAGAAGGAAGAAACACCCAAGTTGCACCAGGTGAGTTCTAGACCCTGGCTTCTACTTGTTTTGAACATCTTTGGGGCTGAAAGTGTATTAAAATGGTTTTACAAAGTTTATGTATGTTTACCTATATGTATTATGCATGTTGAAGGTTGATTCTTGAATGCTTATAGGTAGTTCATGTTTAGAATAGCCATGTTAAGCTCAGGACAGTTAGGATTGATGATTGGGTTTGAAAACATACTAGAAACAGGTTGAATAGAAGGTTCATGCGCCTGAAATTGCCTTAGAAGAATTTAAGTGCAAACCATACGTCTGAATAGTAGCCCATGCGCCTGAAGTTTCCTTAGAAATGTCTAAGTATAGCCCATGCGCCCAAGCGGCCCATGCGTCTAAGTGTTCATACGCCCAAATAGTGCCCATACGCCTGAATAGTTCATGCGCCTAAGTGTCAAAATGGTTAAGTGTTGGCTGATGCACCTACATAGTGATCAAACGCCCAAACAGGGCTCATGCGCCTAAATAGTGTCAAAGCGCCTAACACTTAGAATTTATTACAGAATTTTGGGAGTTTTTGCTTTTAGGGTTTTTGACCGAGGTTGACTAGGGCTTATTAATGATGGGTTTCATGCATGATTATGATTTCTTATGATTGTTCCTTATTATTGCTATTATTATTACTTATAGAATGTGACTTTACGTGGTATGTTTATTATCGTAACATAAAGTATATTGTAATAATAAAGAGAAAGAGCAATAAAGAAAAGAAGAGGAACATTAATAAAATGTTAACAAGTCTTGCAAGCTTACAGGAGGTACTGTCGTTAGCTCAATTGTGCTGCGGGTTAGCTACCCTATTATGCACACAGGGCCAGTCTTGGAGATTGGCAGGAGTTATGTAGCATACCCTAGGTGATTGGGTCGGCCTTGTATACAGTACACAACACCCTTTTGAGGGATATAGTTGACCCTTTCGAGGGATATAGATGGCCCATCACCTGTTTTCCATCACGCATACAGTTGGGGTATTGCTCATTGGTCCATACAGACAGTGAAATATAAAGATAAAAGAACACAGAGTAAACAATGCATACAGTATTGAGAACGAACAGTATTTGTTCATATAGTTAATGTGTGCTCGCATATACAGTAAAGAGTTGTATTTTTACAGAAAGAGTATTTTCATATACAACATACAGAAAGTATTTTATTACTTTTAAAACTAGAGCTCACTCAGCAACACTGACTTTTATACATTTTTAGTTGGCAGGTAATTATTGCTGAGGATGGCACGAGGGTGAAGCCACTCGGCAGGGAAAGACTGA
>BJCM01212030.1:0-16034 GCA_018326385.1 Flaveria bidentis
CTCAAATCAAAGATTTAATATCCAAGTTAACTGAGGCTCAAGCCAAGCTAGTAATAGTTGAGGCTCAAGTAAGGAAGCATGCTATTTCTCAACAAAACTTCCAAGCTATTCTTGCATCATCCTCCCACTCCAAAATTTGTTATCAAAACAAAGGTGGGTTAGGGAGCAATGAGATTGCTCCAACATACTCTTATGAGTCTATTAGACAACCAAGGTGTGGTATTGAAGAGCAAGAGGTCCCATCTGCTGACCTATCTTCACTTGAGTTGAAGAATGATGCAACAATGGAGACTACCACAGGGAAGGAACATGTAAATCAACCCATTTCTACTTGTGATGATCAACCCCAATCCACCAAAGCTATAAGAAATCGGGCAAAGGCAGCCAAAAGAACTGTCAAGAAAGTAGTTGAATCTAAGTTGAAGATTGAACCAAAGCAAAAGGGTGTCTTCATTTCCGCTGGATTCCAGGTGGTAGGTACTTCTGATTCAGGAAAGGAGTGTGGTACCAACACTCCTGTCCTGCCAAAGGATCAGAAGTCAAAAGGAAAGGCTATAGAGGAAGACAACAAAATTAAGAGACCTCAGCCCTCAAAATCCCCAAAGATTAACATTACATGCATAATGTGTGGTCTACAAAACCACTTGGCTAAAGATTGTTATTACAATTCAGCTAACACATATTATGCAAATAGTGTTAAAAAAGAAGCAGCCAAGGAAGGATTCACATTTGGACCTTATCACATGGTTCAAGTGATGAGAAAAGCAAAGTTGGTTTCCAAAGCTAAGTTGCTTTCGGAAGAAACTCATTCTTCCGAAGGGAAAATGGCTTCGGAAGTTAAGCCAAGGAAAGCTCAAAAGAACAAAAGAGCCTCCTCAAAACCTTTCGAGAAGAAGGCTACTTCAGAAGAGAAGTTAGTGAATGCTTCTTTCGAAAACACAGAAGCTTCAGAAGAAAGTCACGCTACTCAAGCTTCAACAAGCTCTTTTAAATTGACCAACCATGGGATGGAATGGAAGATTAGACAAGATGGTGTAGCCATACCTTCCTTTTCAAAGACATCAACTGAATCCTCTAACATTCACTTTGGTTCAATTATGTCATCATCAATGGAAAAACTCAAGACCAGCCAGGCTTGGGTGTCCAATCAAAGTTAACTTTTCACCTTATGTGTAGGGATATTCACAAGACAAGAACAATAATGTCTGAATAGTGGACAGTGGATGCTCCAGGCACATGACTGGGAACATATCTCTACTTTAACAATTTTAACACTTTGATGGAGGTCCTATTCAATTTGGAGGTGAGACCGGAGGATACATTTCAGGCAGATGAAGTGTATCTAATGGCTTGTTAAGATTCGACAAAGTGAACTTTGTCAAGCAGCTTGAACACAATATCCTAAGTGTTTCTCAATTCTATGATCAAATGAGTGCATCATCCTTAAACCTAGGATGACAAATCCTCAAGAATTGGTGCTTCTTAGTTCTCCCAGGAAAGGGGATATGTACAAGCTCGATATGAACATTGCTTCCCCATTAAGTGAAGTATCATGCTTTCTTTCCAAAGCTGATGGTGATAAGCCCAAGCTCCAAGAGTCTCTGAACCCCAAGCTCCCATCATTGATAGATCCGATAGCATGACCATTTCAGGAACTAGTGGAGCTTCAACAAGTTACCAGCAAAGTATAACATACAACACCAAGCTGATAGAAGTAGTATTCTGAAGGAACATGCAACTATTAATACTACTTTTCAGTCAACTAATACTGATGATGTTTGTCTTTCATAGAATTAGTCCTCATTGAATGACATTGAAACAACAACTAGACCAAGTGTTCATGCTCCTGATCAAAATATGTCTAGTTAGATCTATCTTTGCAACTAGAAGAGATTCCCAGATTAAGGATTCACAATACTCATCCATCTGAGAACATCATAGGAGAAGTCTTTGAAGGCGTGAGAACAAGGGGACAAACTCAACATGGGAATGTTTGCCTGTACTCATGCTTCTTGTCTCAGATGGAATCCAAGAAAGTAGAAGAAGCCTTAAAAGATAGTAGCTGGGTTGAGTCAATGCAAGAAGAATTGCTTCAATTCAAGAGACAAAAGGTTTGGAATCTTTGACCGCTACTATCTGGTCAAGTACCTATAGGCACCAAATGGGTTTTCAAGAACAAGAGAGATGATAAAGGCTTGATCATCAAGAATAAAGCTAGATTTGTTGTTCAAGGATACACCCAAGAAGATGGAATTGATTATACTAATTTCTTTACACCTGTTGCAAGACTTGAGGCAGTTAGAACCTTCCTTGCTTATGTTGCATCCAAGCATTTTACTGTCTATCAACTTGATGTCAAGTGTGCCTTTATATATGGAAATATAGATAGGGAAGTCTATGTGTGAAAATTGGATAAAGCTTTTTATGGGATGCACTAGGCACCGAGGCTGTGGTATGAGACTTTGTCTCAGTTTCTCCTAAAGAATGGTTACACTAGAGGAACCATTGATAAGACTCTTTTTATTAAGAAGTCTAAGAAAGACATATTGCTCGTTCAGGTCTATGTTGATGATATCATATTTGGTTCCTCAAATGACCAAATATGTAAAGACTTTGAGAGCATTATGAAGAAGAAGTTTGAGATGATTTCCATGGGAAAAATGGACTTTTTCCTTGGAATTCAGGTGAAGCAAATGAAAGAAGGGTTCTTTATCAATCAATCTAAGTATATCTCTGATATCTTAGAAAGATTTGATATGAAGGATTGTAAGCCAGCCAAGACACCCATGCCCAAAAACCATGACCTCTGTCCTGACTCTAAGGGGGAGGATACTGATCAACACTAGTATAGGGCAATCATCGGTTCTCTAATGTATCACATAGCAAGTAGACTTGATATCATGTTTTCTACATGTATTTGTGCAAGATATCAGGCTGCTTCAAAGGTGTCTCACCTAGTTGTTGCCAAGAGAATTCTTAGATACCTCAAAGGAGCACCAAAGCTTGGCCTCTGGTATCCTAGAAACTCCAACTTCAATCTCTATGGCTACTCAGATAGTGACTATGGTGGTTGCAACATTAACAAGAAAACCACATAAGGAGGATGCAAATTTCTTGGTGGAAGGATCATCTCATGGTAATGCAAGAAGCAATCCTATGTCTCTACATCTACTGCTGATGTTGAATACATTACCGCTACAAGTTGCTATACTCAGCTGTTATGGATTCAAAACCAGATGCTAGACTACGGGTTCATTTTCAAGAGCACCCCTATCTACATTGACAACAACACTGTTATCTCCATCACTGAAAAATCCCGTGAAGCACTCCAAGACAAAGCACATTGATATCAGGTACCATTTTCTTAGAGATATTCATGAGAAAAACCTGATTAAATTAGTTAAAGTTGACTCAAATGAACAATATGCTGATCTGTTCACCAAAGCCTTTGATGAACAAAGATTCAAGTATCTCATTATGGCTATTGGCATGATAAACATTAACTAATATATTTCATTTGAAAATCTTTTAAAATGTGTCTCATCTTTTGTCAAATACAATCTAAGCCCTGTTACAACAGATTATTTTTCCCAATTGATTAAGTGCGAGTATTTCCAAAGAGGAAATTACCCTCGGAAGAACTCTTCATTATCTTTCGAAGGTAATTTCCTCAATTCAGGTTTTATCTTCCAAAGAGTTTTTAGTCTCGGAAGCATATCTTCACTACTTCCGAAGCTTGGAAAACTTTTTTATTTGGAAGACATTCTTATTCTCGGAAGTAAATTCATTTACCTTCCGAAATAAGATTTGACTTCGGAAGTGAAAATCCTTCTGAAAAACTTTTACACTTGGAAGAAGACTTCTCTTTGCAACGAAAACATTTGGGCTCCACATAGTAAAAATCAAATATTTTATTAATGATGTCAGAATCTTTTGAATGGTTTTTCACCTTGCCGCCACTTTCACATCTAACCCTAAACCATTTTTCACCTTATCCACCCAATACCGCCATTTCACCCATTTAAATAATTTGACTCGTCACTTTAATCTTTTTACCAAAATTTACTGTCCAAAGCCCCCTTCACCCCAAATTCAACCTGCTCAAACTTATTTCATCGTCACCTTTCTCACCATGGCACTCAACCCTTAGCACAACCAAGTTACATTCCTTGACTTTACCAAGGATGCTGACTTCTCAGATATTATCTCCTTCCTTACCTAATCTCCCTACTTCACTGCTCTGAGCGTAAACCTTACTGTGTACTTGAACCACATGAAAGATTTTTGGAGTAACGGTCAGACAGTAGTCCTAAATTGAGTTAGGGTTATTCGGATGAGCATTTCTGGCCAGGAGTTGATCATTATTGAACAGGTCATCCGGGAGCATCTGGAGCTCCATGATGAAGGCGCTCCTACTGAGTTTCCCAAATCAGACCTTGATGACACTTATCTTCAAATGGGATACGATGGAGATGTGAATAGGTCTATAGTTTATAAGTTCAATTTTTATTATAACTTGAAGCTCCTACTTCATGTTGTTCTTCATTGTCTGTCAAACAAGTCTGGGGGATGGGATCAAATCCATATGAACTGGGCTGCCTAGTTCATGGATTGGTGAAGAGCCTCCGTTTCAATTACTCAAGGTTTGTGCTGACTAACCTACTAGGAAACCTCCAAAAGGACACATTCTTTATGTATCCTAGGTTTCTTCAACACATAATCAACTGTGAGCTGGACCAGAGTAAGTTTGTCTGTGTAGCTGCTCTACATGTCCCTCAAATGAGGTCGACTATCTTCAAAATCTTGAAGAGAGTATCCACCAACTTCATTGGAAGACACACTGACCTTCTTCCAGGCATGATAAGCCAATGGCTCCAAGTGACATCCCTGTTCACCCCACAGGTGATGAACCCACACCAGCAACTACCATTGTTTTGCCTGGTCACCCCATCAAACACACATATTAGAGACGCAAATGATCCCTTGCTCAGTTTACTTTGATTGAGCAAGCCCCTCCTATTCAAACCAAAAAGACTAGAGTGGAACCATGGGCTCCCACTCAGTTAGAGGTCTCCCCATCCTTCTCTTTCGACCTTAATATGGGATTTGAGCCTTCTCAGACTCAATTTCCTGAGCCCTAAACCCAGGCTGCAAGCCCTCAGGAAGAGTCCCAACACTCTCTTGGGAAACCAATAAAGGACAGCCCCACCAAAGGCTCAATGCCACTAGACATTGGCCAAAGTCCCGGGTCACTAGGCTTCATTTCTTTATCCTTTACTAACCTTCTATTCAGAACTGATGAGGTGATTACATCTCTTCATGGTAATGAAGTTGATTTATAACACCTTCTAAAGGATCAAAATAGCCTAGAGGAACCTCTTATCTCTAGCCCACATCAGTTAAAACCAACTGAGGTGAGTCCAACGGATGTGGAGGGGACTTATGTAGATTAGCTGCCACTACTAAAGGAAACTCATTGGATCCTTAGGCCAGTGGTACCATCTCTGAGACTAAATCTACAGAAACCATGCCTTTTGATGACTCTGAAAGAGACATCCTTAGGCAAGGGAAATCAGGGTGCCAAGAAACCACATCTGGTAGTGGGTGAATATACAAGGTATGTTTCCTCATCTTCCCATGATTCTTCAAAACAAGATGAGGGAAGTATGTAACTCATCATTCAGGACCTACTTTCTAAAGTCTCAAATTTTGAATCAAAGGTTAAGACTTTAGAGGATAGGCCTATTACTCAGCAACTTGAGATTGAAAATCTCAAGGCTCAACTAGTTGAGAAACAGATTGAGAGATCTGTTAGGCATGTACCAAATCAGGTCTCATTGACCTCTTCCTCTAGCTCATCTAGCTCTTAAGATGATGCTACCAAAAAGGGGGAGAGTGTTCAGACACAAACAACAGAGGAACCACTAAGCCAAGCTTTAACTTCCCTATCTACTAGATATTTGGCTCCCACTACAACTGTCTTTCCTGAGCCTCCCTAAATTGTCCTGCAAATGGACCCAAGGATGCTTAGAGATCTCAATAGGATCTTCTCCAAGTTCCTATTGAGATCTTCTTTAGATCAGCGTAGCCCTAATACAACTATGATATACTTTGGAGCTGAAAAAGCTTTAAAGGTTAAATGCACCTTCTACCATTATGGAAGAAGTTGGTCAACCTAATGCCTGAATGGAATCTGAGATTCATTTCGAAGGGGAAATGAGGACTGATGGCCCAACAACTGAAACAGTTAGGACAGATAGTGCATTCCTTCAAACTTCCGAAGCTAAAGTCAAAGCCTTGGAAGAACAAGTTAAATATTCCAAAGCTGAGATGGAAGCTGCGGAAAGTCTGTTCTCCTTATCCGAGGATCTAATCATCACAGATGCAATTCTAGAGCTGGTATCTGAGGTGAATAGTGAGGACTTTCTCAACCTACCCCTAGCTCAAACAACTTCACTATCTCCATCCACCATGTCTCAACCTGAACCGTCCATCCAAGAACCACCAAAGTCTAGCACCTCCAAAGATGATAAAGGCAAGAAGAAGATGATTGCGGAAGAGATTTAGGAAGATGAGAGGATTGAGAAACTCAAAAGAAAAGGTAGACTCCTAACTGGGAAGTTGATAGCTACCAGTTCCAAAGCAGCTGCAGCCAACTAGGAACCAGTCAACAATAAGAAAAGGGTGGAGATCTGTCAGTGAATATATACTCTTGCTATCACTAGAGGAGTTAGTAGAACTACGAAAGGCAACCATGTTATAGATTGAACAAAGAGAGGAAGCAGTAAGGTTGGCCTTAGAGGAGGAAAGAGGAAGGAAGAAGAGCGAAGCTGATCTGCAGCTCAGGAAGGAAAGGATATCTTTCCTAACCTCTAGGGGTTTCTCTCTTCAAGAACTATCTCCACATGATAATGACACGATCCTATGGCTCTTCAACATAGAGCAGGATCAAGAAGCTAGAGAAAGAGAGGAAGAAAGCTGTAAGAGAGAATATGAGGAAGAAGAAGAAAAAGGAAGAAGAAGTTGGGGTCACTACTGCCAAGAAGATAGGTGAGAAAGTCTGGATGAAGGATTATCTTCGGGCTCATGGTTTCTCTGGTAGGCAGGTGGGACCTATGTCTGAAAAGACACTCCAGCGATATGTTAGTGATATCAAGGCTAACATTTGCTTGGGAAATAGTAAAGAGATGTACAGAAGGGTACAGAGGATGATCTTCAAACCAACACCTCAACCCCAATCTCAACTAGAACCTTTCCCATTTCCTTTACCTATCAAAATTGAGCCCATTTCCGAACCTTTCACCCCTGAACCTACACCAACCACCATACCTATCTCATGACCACAACCTCCTCAACTAATCATCCCTCAACCTAAAACCTTACCTAGAACCCAAACACCACTACCTACCCAACGACCATCCAAACCATCCCCTCAGCCTTTTAGACATCTCTCCTTAAATGAGTTTAAGGAGATCAAGATGAAGCTCAAAAAATGCATAACCTTGAGTGACATCTCTTGTGAGGAGGATTCTATCAAGCTAACTTATATTGATGGATCCTTATGTGCGCTCATAAGAGATCAATTCTTTGACCTACTAAGAGGAACATTGGACCAGGATATTAAACTCATTGGCCTCAACTCTGACTCACTGAATGATGAAGAGAAGAAGCTAAGAAGAAAGTTGGTGACTATACTAGATACAAAGAAAGGGGACAAGGTTCCTAGTCAGCCCCTTGTGCCAAGAAAGAAAATTATCCAGTGGAGGTTCGATGAAGTCTCTCACAAATTTGTTGTGGAAATAGATAATGGAGAGAGCAACAGACTGAATGCCTCTTCCCTGCTACACTCTAGCATATTTGATATTTCTTAGAGAAGCCATTCTCCAATCCCTCCAACTCCGAAACAGCTGCTCACATCAGAAATCATCTAGGCAGCCTTCATCTTGCTGAACTAAATGCAAAAGTCAAGATTGAAGAGGAGTTGAAGCTGAGAGAGAAGGAAGACAATGAAAGGTCAACCACTAAAGGCAAGGCCTTTCTACAGATGATGGAAGCACCTGAATTTGAACCAATAGTTAGATGGGAGTATGACTATAACTCTCATTAACTAACTTTCTTCAGAGGGCCTCAATAGAGGGTACATGTCATTCAAAGTAACAGACTGGATCTCCTGTCTACGAATGACTTGTACAAACTTCTCAACACCACTTTCGGGAAGAACAAAGAAACAGATAAGTAGTTGTTTTCCCTAGTGTTGAAAGCTTTGAGAAGCAAGAACAAGTGAGGTTTTGGTAGCATCAGCCTAGGGGGAGTTTGTTGGATCAAGAAGAAGACTAATGCAACCAAAACCAAACTAATTTTTGGTACAACTTGTAAAGAACTTCCGAAGCTAAGTATTGAACTTCTAAGGGATATGGAGTTCTTCCGAAGACAAAGTGCAAAATCAACTTCCGAAGGAAAAGCTCCAACTTCCGAAGAGAAAATCTTCTCTTCCAAAGTTCAAGACTTAGAAGAATTCAAAGACAATGATTTCCGAAGTAAAAGTCTCCAAGCCTCGGAAGAAGCAGTCACTTCCGAAGTATAATTCTTCCGAAGCCAGTTAACCTTTGGAAGATGCTGCTATGAACCAGTGGACATAAGTATGGTCTCTGACACTCCGCTGTAGACATCTAATACTTCATGGTGTTTTCCCAAAATGCCATGTAGTTGACCATACTTTATTTCACTATTCACCTTTATATGTTAATACAAGTTGCCAACTTTAATTGGTGACAAAAGGTAAGTCATGGACATGTCATGACTACTATTTCTTAGATAAGACACTATCTAAGATACCTTAAACTATAGCTTTATAGTATCTGTTTTAGTTAGAGGATTTCAGCTGGTATCAAATTATATCCGACTGTAGATAGTAGTATATATAGTTTCTCGCTGTAATTTTTCTAGTAAGTTTGTAAGAGTCTTGTAAACTTTGAGTTAAGAAATAATATATACTAACTATCTTGAAAATTATTCTCTTGTGTTTTTCTTGCGTTACTTAGTATATTATAATCAAGTCTTAGAAGAACTCTGCTTCATAAGTGTTTGTTAGTGAAATACTTGTGTTGAGTTTCACAACCGATCCTGCAAACTATTATAAACATGCAATAGGATGTCAATTGTTCGCCTTGGTTGTTCCTATACATATTATGAAGTCATTTGGTTTCAGGAACCCAAGCCCTTCTTAACTTGAGAACATTATTTCATCTAAGTATGTCACTGGTTTCAGCATCATATCTCTTTTATCATTAAAGGTATTAGTAATAGTAGATTCTAAAACTTTTGTTTTCATTTTGACTTTCCAATCATCAATAGCGTTTAACAATTTTGTATCATTTTTGTCATATTTTGTAACAGGGTTTGATCTTGCTTTCATCAACAGTTTGAGATCATTTGATCTTAATGGTTTTTCTTTTGTCTATGTTAGATTTATTGTTTGCTTTAGCAACAATAAATGTTTTCTATTATATGAAATAGAATCATAAAATTATTGTCTGCTTGTTGATTTATGTTGATAAAGTACTTTCATGCCTTATGATTTGGTTTCCAACAAACAAAGCAACATAACTTATGTGTCTAATCCAAATAATAAAATTAGTTACACTTGCGTTTCTATCAAACTGCTTAAGATAAACCCAAAGTTATCATAAAATCCAGCTTTAGTATATCTTTGGCCAAGTCATTCTATAATAGTCCCTAATTTCTTCATATTGACGTTCACTTTTCTAGCTTGATTTAAAAGAAGAATTAAATAAATTTTATTTGTCATTTGATTTGACTTTGTAATCAATTTATATCTATGTCTTTGAACATTTTGGAAATAGATGCTGGAATTGGACTAGTCTTAGTGACACTGAACTACACACATTTTGTTTAAAAGAGTTAGCATAAGGAGATTTATTTTCAAAGAATCAAAAATTCATTTCTTTAAAAATATATTCTTCCTTATCTATACTTCCTTTAAAAACAAGTTTGTTTTTTAAATTAGATTTCAGGTCATATGATGTTTGATTCAAAATTTTCTTGTTAAGCCTTTGTCACTGTGCATAATATTTGCATTTAATTTTTCTTGTTTCGTTAAATGTGTTGAAGAGTCATTCTTAAAAATAGAAAAACTAAGCTTCCCATTAACAACTGGTGATGAATTATAATCGGGTAGTATTTCAGTTACAATTCCTATTTTTGTTATTCTAAAAATCTATTTCATTATTACTTTTTTGTTCTTC
This sequence comes from Flaveria bidentis, assembly GCA_018326385.1. Classification (NCBI taxonomy): domain Eukaryota; kingdom Viridiplantae; phylum Streptophyta; class Magnoliopsida; order Asterales; family Asteraceae; genus Flaveria; species Flaveria bidentis. Next base: position 10,266 of record BJCM01212030.1, read on the forward strand.
AATTAATCCATCTTTCTTCAAACTATGTATATGTTTATACATAGATCCAAGCTATGATGTGGTATGAGGATACATAGATCTAAACTTTATCATTGCAACTCAATTATTATATTCATATACCACATAATAGCTTAGATTTATGTATAAACATTAAGAAATTCATATATATTTTTTAACTTTTTTGAATTTCTCTCTCTACAAAACCTAATCTGAAAAAATTGAATTGCAAGAAATAACATGGAGTGAATCCTTATCTTTAAGGAACATTTAGGGTTATATTTGTATTGTGCACAACTCTTTTGACTTGACTCTTAAAATTTGTCATTTTCAACCAAATGTGAACTTTTATTTATTTATTTTTTCTTTACAAAAATGTTAGGGTTTTACATACTAGTTATTAAAAAATGAAACTAATAATAATAAAATAATAAATATATGGTTACTTCTAAGTAGTCTGGTCTTTTATATACACTAAAGGCTTAACTTCATTTAATTGATCTTATTGCTAACTTGCATAGTTTACATTATACAGATCTACCCATGAATTATCTAGTAGTAGATCTGTAACAATGAGCTATACATATGCAGTAAATGTTCATAATTATAAACTGAAATAAAGCTCCCATGATGAATAATTTTGTGAACTTCGTTTCACATATTGCGACGGTGATAACAATGTAATTAAGTACATAAAAGAAATAGATGAATGTGGTAACTAAATTTTAGAGATCAAAATATAAATTAAAGAGGGCAAGTTTTAAATGTAAACCGAGGGTCGATATAATTTTTGGTAGGTTTATGAACATGATAATTTATTCTTGCAATAGTGTGCAAAAAATGATGAAAAACTAATCTAAATCTAAAATATAAATTTTGAATACAATCATTAAAAAGGTTGGAAAAAGATAATATAAAATTTGTAAGTAAATATGAGTCTAAGAATAGTCCTTTATCAATACTGAATTAGGGCTATCAATACTCAATTAGATTCATTAAATCTCTAATTTAGGGTTGTTGATGTTTAATTAGACTTGTATATTTTTATTTATGGTTGTTGACAAACCAAGTCGCGATCAACTGTGGTCATTAGATGTTAAAGTTAACATAATGATACGTGGGTTACTTTTATTTGATTCCTAAAAAAATTTGGTTTGATATTTGTTTGTATATGAATATATAATATGATTTTGGATGTATTGAAAACATAAATGATTGAACCCTGAACCGGATCTGCACTAGTTTGGTTTTACGATTTTGATAGGATTATCCGCAGAGATTTTTGTAACTACTATTCATACGATTTTGGTATGAATATATTTGAATGTGTGAACATGTAAGTCAAGTGACAAGTCAGACATGAACTAAGGAAATTTGGATTTTAGTTCTCTAACTATAAAGAGTAGAGATGACGATGTGGTATGTTCTTTAACATTCAAATATATAAAGGGGTGAAAGAAGTAGTTTTTTTAGTGGACTGATGTGGTCAACATGTTTCATTTTACAAATACAAGGGAGATGAGTTCTTTCTTTATTCTCTGTGAAATTTGCTGTAATGAAAAACTAAATATTAAACATAATACCCCACAAGTTTCGAACCATGACCTCAACTTGAGTTTTGGATATACCAGATCCTCTAGGTGAAAGTTGAAGTCTGTCGGTTACCATATATAGGGTGGCATTCTAAGAACTAGTTTTAACATAAAAAACTTGAGATGTTTTCTTTTTTAATTTAAATGTCATTAACTTTTTATACACTATTAAATCATATTTTTTTAAATTTAAGCATAATATTGTAATAAGAAAAATATTGCACATAAATATTACGTGCATGTAGTAAGATATAAATTTCATAAATACATCATTTAAGATAACACTAAACTTTAGTTATTTTGTTTCTTTTCGGATTCAGTTTATTATGAATTATGTATGTTTAAGATGATTATTGTTTAACTTATTTGTTATTGTTGTATGTTTAAAATTTTTGAAAACAATTTTTTTAATTAGGTAACAATTTGAGACTACAAAACAAGCAGAAAAGGGCGTTCCCTATTTGGCAAAGTGATCACAAAATAGGAGGATTATCCGCAGAGAATTTTGTAACCACTATTTTGGTTTTGCTGACTTGATTTCTAGTAGGGTATGCTAACTTATAATGCACCATCTCAACTATTTTGTTATTAACTCACGATCTCCTACATCTAGGTGTTATTGGCAATGTATAGTTTGACACAATATCATTGTAAATGTCTTATTAATAATCAAAAGTATATATTACCTTTATTGAAAACAAAAGATTGTGTACCAATATTACAAGTAATAATCTATGTTTCCATAAATGTACATCCCACCCAAACAACTAGTCTTATGTGCATAGTCAATGAGTTCAAATGTGGTCCAGAACAGTCAAACTTGGACCTAGGTTCCCCTTAAATTATACTTAACAAATTAGAAAGTTTTGTATATATGGGGTAATTGTTATCTTACTCCAAGAAGCAGGACCATTAATCAGCAATAAAAACAATGAGATTTGAATAATCATGAACCCCATACATGTAAAGAAATTTAAGTTGATTATAACTTTGCCTTTATAATAAACTTATTTGCTGTCAGAATAGAGGATTTAAGCATGCAACCTAGGGTTTCACAATGGGCTCTCTTTCTGGACCACTTCTCCATTATTATCTTCTATACATGATATAATGCAGTACACCAAAATTTATGATTTTTACATGGTTTTTAGTATAAATGGCTCACTCCCATAACTTCGTACATGTATGCAACTAGATAAAAGGGAATGGAGTATGGGACATTGCAAGATAGATAAAAGAAAATCCATGATTCAACCACTTGTGCTTGAAAGGACAAACTAAAGCTGAGCATCTACTACATGACTTAAAGTGGATAATTATTTATGAATGCAAGGGGGATTTGATCCAGAATGAATATAGCAACTTATTATAACTTCAAGGAATGCGCCAGAAAGTGTGCGCCATCCGTCTATAGATCTTCATCTTTCATCATGATCTACAGGAGAGTTTCTCCTAGGCAACAGTGTATTAGTATTTAATTATCGACGTATGGACAAGCTGGCGCCATACGGAGTTTTGTGTGCCCATTTTAGGTGACAAGAAGCTAAATGGTATTCGAAATTAAGGGTTTATGTTGTCCCACAAGGAACCTAGCTAGAAGGAACTTTAGAGGAAGCTAAAAGCATTTTCTAGTTCTGTCATGTACTTTTATATCAATTTGCTTGGATGACTTGTACATATAGAATTAATGCTTCAATTCATATTAGTTTTAATTTTATTGATATGAAATGCCGAATGATTATTCATGTGGACCATATATTGTTTAGTGCCATTCATTTCCACCTTTTTTATCAAAGGAAATCCATATGAATCAACCTCTAAATTATCTGATGTTGTGAAAGTGCTAAACAGAAAGAAAGAAAAACAAGCATACAAGAGAGAAAACAATGTTCATGCCCATACAATCTCATTCCATCAGATACACACTTAAGTAATGTTCTTTCATTTAAAATGTTTTTTCAAGTTTAGTACTTGTAATAGATTTGGTAAATGATAAAATGATAGAGAAATATTCATTTTGCCTCACAAAGTATTACTAGAAACAAAGATGAATATCAGTTATTTTTAGTTACTTTGACGAACAATAGATATGTGATCAAAGTACACATGTATAGCTATAAACAAATAACACCATGATAGCTAGTAGACAAGCATGAAGAAGAATTAGTCTTTGATCTCTTGATTCTTGTAGTCTGTGTGCAAGTTGTTTTGCACAATATTATGACCCTACGGCTCAAACTTTACAATCACTAATTATGATCAGTGATCAATGTGTGGTCCCTCTATACATACTGACATGTTGTCACTAATATAATTTAAACAATGGCATTAAGTTTGCATTGTCTTCAGAATGTAAATCAATATGATGTTTTTCAGAAATATTCTAATATTCAAGGAAAGATTCAGTTTTCTTATTTGCGCTAACATTCTCACAAAAAAGATCATACCACCTTGGATAAAGTCACTCTTAAAATGATATTATTGGTTTTAGATTCTAGAAGATTTAAATGTTATTGCATCTTTTATGGAAAATTTTGTGTACCGTACCACTGGACACAAGCATTCACTAGGCTAATTAGTGTTTACCTATGCGTATATCAGTCAAGATGACATAAATATTATATAAATTGGTGAGGGTATGATAGTCATGATTATTGCACCAGTGCGGGAAGAACCAATGATAAATTATGCACTATAAAGGGGAACATACATATAAGTGTCTATACTGCAGCGTAAAGATGAGAATTGAAATACATATAAGTATACTGCAGCGCAAGGATGAGAATTGAAACGAGGTCAAGCATGATTTAGAGCACTATAATTAGAGAACGAAATTATTAATTCATATATAAGATAATAGAAAAGTGTCATATGAAAAAGAGATGAAAAATGATTTATATTTAAAAACATAAAATTATTATGTTGATGGTATCTTTTATGAAAGGCATGGTCTGGCATAGTCTGTTGTCATCCAGTACTAAACATAATTTAAAATTTTGTTCCATTTACAACATAGCTAGAATAGGTCAAACATCTGATACAACAAAGTATGCTTAGAGGCCGAACAATATTTGTTAATCCAAAAGTTAGGCTAGTCACAACAAGAAGGGAGACTAATAGCGGCGACATATTTCGCCGCTATTAATGGGCATTGTCACCGCTAATAATATTAATAGCTTTTTGAGAAGCGATAAGTTAAGTCATTTGAGACATAAAGTTCGTATTTTGAAACAGACTTCCAATTTGAGCCTACAAAACAAAACATACATTATAAGTTGTTGTATTTTAACAAAGTGTAAATTATAAGATTACACATCCAACTTTAACTATTTTCAAGTGTGTTTGTATCATTTTAACCCATTTCAACCAAAATATACATAATTCAACTTAAATGTACCCATTTTGACCCATTTAAGATAAACCAACAATGATACACTTAACACCTTCAAGTTTAAGCACTTAAAGTTTATTTTTACCCATTTTGACCCGTTTTAAGTCAAAGTAACGTTGTTTTAACTATATCAAGTGTGGTTATATCATTTTGACCTATTTCAACCAAAATGTACATAATTCAACTTAAATTTACCCATTTTGACCCGTTTAAGATAAACCAACAATGATACACTTAACACCTTCAAGTTTAAGTACTTAAAGTTTATTTTTATCCATTTTGACCTGTTTTAAGTCAAAATAACGTGGTTTTAACTATATCAAGTGTGTTTGTATCATTTTAACCCATTTCAATGAAAATGCACATAATTCAACTTAAATTTTCCCATTTTGACCCGTTTAAGAAAAACCAACAATGATATACTTAACACCTTCAAGTTTAAGCAATTAAAGTATATTTTTACCCATTTTGACCCGTTCAACTTATATAACTTTAATACCTGTGAAAGAGTCTGGGGTATTTGTTCCTGCTCATGGACAAACAAACTCGACCCTGCAGATGAAGACGGTTTACGCCCAATCCCTCTAATATGTCCATGGCGTTCTCCCAAAACCGACCCAAAAACTTGGACCTCATTCAGCCTTGATGAACAATTTTCTTCGTTTTGGGATTCACTTACCTCATCAAACCGTCTTTTGAGCTGATTCTATATTAATTAACAAAAAGTGATTTAATATATATATATATATATATATATATATTTATATTTATATATATATATATACATAT
>BJCM01212033.1:0-25155 GCA_018326385.1 Flaveria bidentis
GTTGTACAATCTTATGATGGTTTAGTTTCTGGTAAGATTGGAAATTGTCATCTTGCTGATGAGGACTACGAGCAAGTTGATGAAACTGAGCTAGAAAGAATGGATATAATGTGGGCCTTGGCTAGTGTTGTGAGAAGAGCAAAGAAGTTTGTTAAAAAGACGGGTCAAAATCTAGTTGCCACTAAAGATACGACTTTCGGATTTGACAAAACCAAAGTCACGTGCTTCAACTATGGTGAAAAGGAGCATTTAAATGTGAGTGTGTAAAGCCAAAGAAACCTGGAAATGGAAATACGTTTCCTACATTCAATCGTCAAGAAAAGGATAAGATTGGAACTTCATTTTCAAGTAAAGAGACAAAGGCTTTGACTGCTCAAGGTGATGAAGGTCAAGACCAGTCTTTCCGATTTGTTTATGATGGTGATCTAAACATTGCTTTCGTTGATGCATTAGATGATGGATCTGCAAGCGAAGGAGACATCATAGCTGAGCAACTTTCAGATATCGAAGAAGCTATGGATGTTGTTGATCATCTGGTTGATGAAGAGCCTAGTGCTATAAATTCAGAATCTCCAGTCACCGAAGAGTTTGACACTACTTTGATGGTTGATTCGTCTGATTCCTCATAGGTAAGTTCTAAATACCAATTATTTGAACAACATGCTTGTACTAAATGTGAAAAATTTAAGAAAAGCATTGATCTAAAATTTGCTAGGTTATTAGAACATAATGATAATCTAGTAAATGATTTACAACTCTGCATTGAAGCAAATTGTGTTTTAAAACAAAATGAGTAAATAAGAACTTTTAGGGAAACAACTAAGGGAAAACGAGGTTGTTGCCTTAAATCAATCAAATGACATCAAGTTTTATTTAAATTCTATGGAGGAAACTAAAAAGGAAAAGCAGTTTTGGAAGTCGAGGTTGAATCATTATAACAAAAACTGCATAGTTTGGCTAGTTCTTCTCACATAGTTCAAAACTTAAAACGAAATAACGGGGAAGGTCTGGGTTATAAAGTAATACCGCCACCAAAAGCAATCCTTTTGAACACTAAATGTAGACCAATCAATAATAACCTATTAAAGGATCATGTGGTGTCTACTCCTCTGGTTAGTAATCCTGATTCTATGGGTAAACCTGTGAAATCTGCCACTAAACAGAAGGATTCTACTTTGAAATCAAAAGAGAAGATGCCTGTTGAGAATTTTAGATGATAAAATTGAAAAAGTTAATTTAGTGTTAGGTTCACAAACGTCTATTTCAGAACCCAAAATGACTAACCCAATTAACCATAAATGTGTTAATCATCAAGTCCAAATAAAATGAAAGTGAATGATGTTCAAAATGTTAAAACAATTAATTTGGTTAAAGAAGGTGAAACACCTAAAAGAGAAGTGAAACAACCCAACCGGACACATCTCAAACCCCTACCAAACTCAACCCCACATTAAAATTTTCCTCAATCTGTAGAAGGGAGATCAGGCTACAGTTGTGGAAGACGAGGACATATCTCTCCTAATTGTCCTTATTATCAGACACCCAAAAAGAAAATTGAATTTTTTGATGAAAAACCAAGATTTTCTAAAATTAGATCTAATACTCCACCTAAGAGTATTAGTGAACCTAAAGTTCAAACCATAAGCAAGTCGTCTGTATACCACAAACGGTCCTTACACAAAATTGGTTTATGGAAGATAAAAATAAGTAATATGTCTGATAGTTAGAATAAGAAGAAGAAGGATGTGCCCTAATCCTCTGAAGGATAGTGGGTTAAGTTCATGATGTGTGATTCCTTTGGGACACCCAAGCCAGTTAAGGCTTGGGTCCCAAACCTAAACTAATCAATTCTTTGAATGTTCAGGGTGTCTGGTACAGCGCAATCACTAATACCTGGATTCTTGATAGTAGGGCATCCGTGCACATGACAAGGAATTTGTCTCTCCTTTATAACGTTAAACAAATTAAAGGGGGACACGTATCATTCGCTGGGAATAAAGGAGGTTACATCACCGCTCAAGGCGAAGTGGAAAACAAGAAAGTGAAGTTTGTCAAGGTCAACTATGTTCAGCAACTGTAAAACAACTTGCTTTCTGTCTTCCAGATCTGTGATAAAGGATTCAAAGTTGTGTTTGACAACAAGAAGTGCTACATGTTAAAGAAGGATTATGTTATCGAGGAGGATAAAGTTCTAATGTCAGCTTCAAGATATAATGATCTGTATGTCTTGGATTATTCAAAAGCCTCCACAACTGAGTCCACTGTCCATTGCTTCTTGTCAAAGGCAACAGAGAGGGATTCAGTCTCCTGGCATAGGAGAATGGGACACATTAATCCTAGGAAGATGAATCATCTGGTTCAGAATGATTTAGTGAATTGAGTTAGCATCAAGAATTTCCAGCTCCCAGATTTTTGCGTAGCATGTAAGAAAAGGAAACAGACCAAGAAGTCTCACAAGGCAAAGAAAGTTAATTCTATCGATATTCATCTCGAGCTTCTACACATGGATCTGTTTGGCCCAGTCAGCATAAAGAGCATTGCTGGAGATCTGTACCGCTTTGTAGTAACTGATGATTACTCAAGATTCTCCTAGGTGATGTTTCTGAAATCCAAATCAGAGACATTTGAATCATTCAAACATCTAGTAATTAATTTGGAATCACTCTACAAGCTGAAAGTAAGAAAGTTTTGATCAGACAACGGAACAAAGTTCAAGAATTAGTGGATGGAAGCATTCTCTCCAAAGAAAGGAATTGTTCATCAATTTACTTCTGCCTACACTCCACAGATGAATAGGGTTGCTGAAAAAAAGAATCGGAGCTTGATAGAGATAGCAAGAACGATGTTAGCCGCCTCTAAACTGCCTATTCAATTTTGGAATGAGGCAGTGGCAATGCATGCTACACTCTCAATTTTGGAATGAGGCAGTGGCAATGCATGCTACACTCTAAACTGCCTAAAACACAAAAATATGTTTTTTTGTTTGTTTTATTTCAAATTGTTTTTTTTTTACTTTGTTATTTGATTTGTGTAGATGTCAGACTATGTAACTAGATGAACACTATGAATCACAACTTAAAAGGATCATGTCTGAGGTGATCAAATGTTTTTCAATTAAAAGGATCAGGTCTGAGGTGATCAATTGATGTTTAGTTAAGGTCATGTCTGAGATGATCGTTGTTCATAATGTTATGTATCAAAGGTTAAATTTTAAGTGTTTGGAAGTGTATGATGTCAAACTCATAAGAATGAGCCAATCGCACGATTGAATCATAAGTATGAGCAAATCATATGTATGAACCAATCACACGATTGGACCATGAGTATGAATCATCTATGCGATTGGTTCACAAGAATGAACCAATCATACGACTGGTTGAAGGAGTATGAGTCAGTCACACAACTGAACCCCAGTCACACGATTGAAGGATGCATATGGGTCCAGTCGCAGGACTAAAACTTAAAACAATATAAATAAGGGGGTTAGTCAGTCGTACACCCTACCACTCTTCAAAAACTCTCTGAAACCGCCCACACACACACTCTGCCAAAATTTTCAATCATTGTAATTACTCTCCTTTTGTGATTCTAACTGTCATTCCATTCATCTACAAGTACTTGGCAACAGAAATAGGTTCAAATGCATGTTAATTGAACCCTTAAAGATCGATTATGTTAAAATCAAGAACCGAGACTAACTCTTAAGAATAGACCACTTAAATGGACACTAATGTTGATTTAAATGAAACTAAGATCTATTTTGAGTCTCTACGGTCCAAAGAAAGTTAATTCTATCAATATTCCTCTCGAGCTTCTACACGTGGATCTGTTTGGCCCACTCAGCATAAAGAGCATTGCTAGAGATCTGTACTGCTTTGTAGTAACTGATGATTACTCAAGATTCTCCTAGGTGATGTTTTGAAATCCAAATCAGAGACATTTGAATCATTCAAACATCTAGTAACTAATTTGGAATCACTCTATAAGCTGAAAGTAAGAAAGATTTGATCAGACAACGGAACAAAGTTCAAGAATCAGTGGATGGAGTCATTCTGTCCAAAGAAAGAAATTGTTCATCAATTTACTTCTGCCTACACTCCACAGATGAATAGGGTTGCTGAAAAAAAGAATCGGAGCTTGATAGAGACAGCAAGAACAATGTTAGCCGACTCTAAACTGCCTATTCAATTTTGGAATGAGGTAGTGGCATCTGATCTTGATGCTACTGACACTTCTGAACCTCATACTCCAATAGCCGCAGAAACTGAACCAGGGATTCAAAATCGGATAATGAGGTAGTTGTTCCCATCACTCCAGGAACTCAAGTTAATGTGCATCATCCTCTGGAAAATATCATTGGGGATATACTATCAGGAGTTCAGACATGAAATCTGTTATACTCAGCTGATTATGCCACAGTCATTGAAAAAGGATATCTTCACGATAGTGCTTGTCGATGTTTTGTGTCTTAATTTGAGCCAAAATATGTAAGTGAAGCCTTAAACAATGAGGCATGGTTTAGTGCTATGCAAGAAGAACTCCTTTAGTTCAAGAAGTTAGGAGTATGGACTCTTGTGGATAGATCAAAAGGTGCAAGGGTGATTGGCACTAAATGGGTTCTTAAGTGTAAGAGAGATGACCAAGGAGTCATAATCAGAAACAAGGCTCGGCTTGTCATTCAAGGCTTTACACAAGTAGAAGGCGTTGACTACAATGAAGTGTTTGCACCGGTGGCAAGGATGGAAGCAATTCGTATTTTCTTAGCCTATCCATCCTACATGAACATTAAAGTTTATCAATTGGATGTGAAAAGTGCCTTTCTTCATGGTGAAATTCGTGAAACGGTGTACGTTAGTCAACCCGAAGGATTTGAGGATCCTTATCATCGGAATAGAGTTTATAAATTGGACAAGGCTCTTTACGGGCTTCATCAAGCTCCACAAGCCTGATATGAGAAACTCTCTACTCATCTGCTAAAACTTTGGTTATCGCAGAAGAGTTATTGACTGCATGTTGTTCATTAAAGAGAAAGATTATGATTTACTACTGGTATAGATATATGTGGATGGCATCATCTTCGGCTCCAAAAATGAAGCTTTGTGTAAGGAATTCGAATTTATGATGAAAGCTAAGTGCGAGATGAGTGCTATGGGAGAGATGAAGTTCTTTCGTGGGTTACAGGTGGATCAGACAGCAAAAGGAATCTGCCTGCATCAGTCCAAATATGTAGGAGATATCCTTAGTTGGTTCGATATGGAGAATGCAACGGCTGCTGGAACTCTACTTGCCACGAACCACGATGTGGCACCCGACGAAAATGGTGATCGGGCAGATGCCACAGAGGAATGATTGGATCTCTAAAGTACCTCACAGCCTCTCGTCCTGATATTATGTATGCCATGTCTCTCTGTTCCAGATATCAGGCTAAACCGAAAGTAAATCATCAAATTGGGGTTAAAAGAATCTTTCGTTATCCGAAGGGTAATCCAACACTCGGGTTGTGGAATCCTCATGATGATGACTTTGAGCTTACAACGTAAAGTGACTTGGATTATGGTGGTTGCAAGATGAGTTACAAGTAAACATTAGCGGGAGACGGTTAGTCACTTGGTAGTGTCAGAAGTAGACATTTGTTGCTCTGTCGACATGTGAAGTTGAATATGTTGCTGCTGCAAGCTACTGCTCCTAAATCATTTGGATTCAACAGCAAATGCAAGACTACGGTTTGCAATTTTCTAACATCCCTATCTTTGTTAATAATTCTGCTGCAATTTCTGTCACTAAAAATCCACTCCAACACCCAAAAACTAAACACATCAGTATTAAATATCACTTTGTATGTGACTGTTTTGAAAAGAAATTAATCGATGTTGTTAAAATTAATACGGATTTTCAATGCGCCGACCTCTACACAAAAGCGTTTGACAAACCTCGGTTTTTATATCTTTTAGAGGTTAATAGCGTGGAAAAGAAAAGTGATGTGATTCAAGAAGAATAGAGTTCTTCGTCCGGAATTTTTTTTCTTATTTTCTTATTTATTATTTATTTATTATTTTATTTTCTTGTCTTTTAAAATCCAAAAACACAAAAATATTTTCGGTTTTAGAATTTTAGTGGGAGAATAGTTGAGTATTCAGTTTTTAAATTACTTAAAAAACGAGGGGGAGGGCAGATAAACTGAAAGTAAAGAAATCATATCTGTGATTTTGATTTCAAAATTTATGAAAAATGATAGTATACAGGAAACATTGTTTGGGACATCAAAATGATATAAATGTTCAAAAATGATATATTCAAAATACAAGTCTGAGAAGTCTAAGCAAAATTAACGAAAAATGTTAGTACACTTGTATGCTACTGAGGTAACACAGAGAAAGTAGACCTAGGGGTTGCGAGCTCATTATATGATGTGTCAGTAGATTCAACACAATAGACGTGTAGACTTCATTGGTGAATCAAATTTAAACTAATGTGTTCAACTTTTTGTGGTCTCTCATCTTATCCCTGGTTAACACAATCAACGCATTTTCAACAAGGGGTGACGAGCAAGATAAACGCCACAAATGTGTGCGGATGACCATAAAAATGAGCAAGGCACATGAAAAAAATGTTAAGCGCAATCAAGCTAATGACAATGTTGTTGATGCGTTATGTGAAAAAGAAATAGTGCTCCAACAAGAAGATAGGTTGTGTGCCTCTCTGCTGTGCGATGGCACTGACCTGAGGATAAGCATCACCTAAATATTCTAGAATTCATTGTTGTTTGTGCCTCTCTGCTGTGCGATGGCACTGACCTGAGGCTTGGCTTCTCTTTGAAAGCTCTTAGAATAGTTTTTTCTTGTCAAATACACGTAGACCGCTCAAAAATCTCTTGAGGAATGTTGATTACCATATAAGTATGAGACCCACAAATGCTTGTTGAAATAAAATAACCTAACTTATCACCAATGTAAGTAAAAAACTGTGTATGGATTTAAGTGGATAAATATACTGACAATCATCATGGCTGCAATTCTCAATAGTCAAAATCTTTGTGGGGATCTTTTAGCTCTAATATGATTTTCTACAAGTGCTATTGACTCTCAAACAAATAAGAATCTAGTATCCACATAGATCTAAAAGGTTTCCAAATGATTGTGATATACCTGTATGATTCTATATGAATCTTTCCAGAAATGATTCAAATAACTTGAAGTTGTTCTGTTCAGGAGGAAAAATCGGTTAAATGATTTAAAAAAAGTTCCAATCCACCTCAAACCTAAAACAAAAAAAATATGTTTTTTGTTTGTTTTATTTGAAATTGTTTTTTGACTTTGTTATTCGATTTGCGTAGATGTCGGACTATGTAACTAGATGAACACTATGAATCACAACTTAAAAGGATCATGTCTATGGTGATCAAATATTTTTCAATTAAAAGGATCACGTCTAAGGTGATCAAATGATGTTCAGTTAAAAAGGTCATGTCTGAGATGATCGTTGTTCATAATGTTATATATCAAAGGTTAAATTTGAAGTGTTTGGAAGTGTATGATGTCAAACTCATAAGAATAAGCCAATCGCACGACTGAATCATAAGTATGAGAAAATCATATGTATGAACCATAAGTATGAACCAATCACACGATTGGACCATTAGTATGAATCATCTATGCGATTGGATCACAAGAATGAACTAATCGTACGACTGGTTGAAGGAGTATGAGTCAGTCGCACAACTGAACCCCAGTCACACGATTGAAGCATGCATATGGGTCCAGTCGCAGGACTAAAACTTAAAACAATATAAATAAGGGGGTTAGTCAGTCGTATACCCTACCACTCTTCCAAAACTCTCTGAAACCCCCCACACACACACACTTTGCCAAAATTTTCGATCATTGTAATTACTCTCCGTTTGTGATTCTAACTGTCATTCCATTCATCTACAAGTACTTGGCAACAGAAATAGGTTCAAATGCATGTGTTAATTGAACCCTTAAGGATCGATTAAGTTAAAATCAAGAACCGAGACTAACTCTTAAGAATAGACCACTTAAATGGACACTAATATTGATTTAAATGAACCTAAGTTCTATTTTGAGTCTCTACGGTCCAAATGAATCTAAACACAAAGTGTAATGTCACGTTTTGACAAAGATTCAAATCTATGGTGTTCAATAGTGAAAGATGCGAATGGACATGCTCATGAACTTCAGTCGCATGATTGAGCCAGACGCATGATTCAATCCCATGAATGAATCATTTGTATGGGTCCAAGCGCACGACTGACTCAACCGCATGGCATAGCATACGACTAAGCTCAGTCGCAGGCTCAATCGTATGACTGAACTCCATCGTACAACTGAACTCCATCGTACGACTGAACTCAATCGTATGGTTCAATCGCACAATTGAACTAGTTGATCAAAATCAACCAAAATTCAATTGTTATCTCTTACAAACAATCTAATGTATATGTTTCTTGTGTTGCAGTAATATGGCTGATAGATGGACTATGAGCACCAAGCACAACATCTTTGCTCATCTTGATGCTACATCCTGGAACGCTTCTGAGTTCACTGGGATTATTGCCTTTTTGCACAGATCGAGGATCTTCAAGGCCATCTCTGTCCCATGTACACCTTACAGATCCATACAACAAGCTTTCTAGGAAAGCATCGTGGTTGACAGGTACGTTGAGCCCCACTGTATTCGGAGCTCCATATTCGGACAAGAGATTGAGATTACTGAAGATGATCTGAGGTGAGTCTTAGATCTAGGTGAGGACGGAGCCTACCTAACCAAACTGCATCCCCTAATGGTTCAGGGATGTTTTCTGAGGTTCAAGTACGCCGGTGACATCAATGTTGGCATGCTGAACAAGAGCAACATGTGCCCGTAGTTCAAGTATTTGGCACATGTGATCCTAAAGTGTATAGCCTCCAGGCGTGGAGGATTTGATGAGATGCCCGACCAAATCCAGAATGGATATGTTGCACTGGTACTGAGACACCCGTTCAGTTTCTCTCGCATGCTCTTCTCCTACCTGATCGAGAACATTGAGGCCAAATGCAAGGAAGGCTTCTGCATGTATCCATATTTCTTGCAAATGATTATAGATGAGAAGCTTCCTATGCTGCCTAAGGAGAAAGATGATGCAGTGATGCTTGAGGTGAGGGATGACACCACTTTTTGGGCATATGGCCAATGAGGACTATATGGTGCCTTCTCGTAAGAAGTGGTGTCATGATAACAGTGATTCAGATGTGGAGCCCATTATGGTCCCTACTAATGAAGACGATGACGATGATGATGACCATGATGATGGTCAAGGTGGGGGAGATGATGGCCCCAGTCATTCATGGGCCACCGACACGTCTACCATATCTTCACCACCTCCACACAGTACTTCTTCTGCTTTAAGTGGATCTGAGCAGGCTGCTATCCACCCAGACTTTTTGATAGAGAAAGAGGATGAGTCAGATGATGAGCCTCTCATCTTGCAAGTCGGGAGTCGTGTTGTGCCTACCGAGAAAGGGAAGGAGGCAGTTGGTGGATGCCAAGCTGGTACTATGGGTGATGACACTGATGTCGTGGATCCCACTTACACACCCAATCAGCCTATTAGCCCAGAGGGCCCCAATTGCTAAGGTTTCAAGGAAGAAGAGGATGGCCAAACCCCATGGAAAGAAGGGTAAGAGACCGAGGTTTACATTAATCACTTCTTCCACCACAACTTCTACCACCACCACCACACCCACTACCACCTCCACTGCCACCGATACTCCCACCACCACTCATACACTTACATCCACCTCACCCACAATACCCAACATAACTCCACCACAATCCACTTCCATTCCTCCTCCCATCTTTACCACATCCACCACTACACCCACTACTCACCAAGCCGGAACATCCATTCAATTCCCACTTTCACCTGGCTCTACTCTACCCACTGTCGAGTTAGAGGAACAGCTGGTGAGCCTCAACCGACTGGTGCTAAAGCTTTTAGCGATAGATGATCTGAGAGCTAATCAGATGAACCAGCTGATAGCCGTCAATACTGCCCAAGCCAAGCAGATAGCTCAGCTCAGTGAGAAGAACATTGCTTACGAGAGAGCATTAGGTTGAGCTCACCATGCATTGAAGAGTCAGAATGATCTGGTGATGGCTTCTGTAAAAAGGATTGAAAGGTTTTGAGAAAAAGAACAAAAAGATTATGCTAAAGTTGAAGGGGATAAAAGGTGAGCCCCTAAAGATTAAAGGTAATGGTGATGATGAAGGAGATGATGATGATGAAACTTCTTATGATGAATCAGAAGAAAATGATGATGATGAGGAAGTTGGAGGTAGTGGTAAAGATAAAAGAGATGATGATGACGATGAGGATGATCAAGAAGGTGATGTATCTGCATCAACCTCAAGTCAAGCTGCACAGGAGACGCGCTCAAAAAGAGCCCCGTCGTCTGAAGCTCCAGCTGAAGAAACTCAGGAACAAGGAAAGAGTGATGCTCAACAGCCTGAGGACTATGATGTTATTACCTTTAAGCAAGTCAAGACTCAGCTCACTATGATTCTTGATTAGCAAGGGATTGTAAGAATGTATGTGAGCTATACTCCTGAAGAAGGAGAGATCATCCATGATCTGACAGATGAGCAGCTTGCTGATATGTTCAAATAAAATCCAGATGAAATTATCAAAGATGCTATGGAAGTTGATGTCTTAAGTGATGAGATTGAAGATGTCATAGTGGACCACTATCCTGAGTACACTGACCCTGAGGGCAACCTTATCCCTAACTTGGGCTAAAATTTTCGCAGTGATACTTTTGATAAGCTGGAGGAGATGGAGAAAGAAAAAGAGAAAGATGAAAGTAAAGCCCAAGCTTCAGATCAAAATCTTGACTTAAAGAAAGCTGAATAGGCAGCTTGTTTTGCTGAAATGAAAGCCCAACGTGCACCTCCAAAGCTAAATGCCTACACCAAACTTTACAGAGTCAAAAGACATCCGAAAGTGTCAGGCAAGGTTATCGCGTGGACATATTTTGAAGACTTGGAAGTCTATGTTGTTACAAGGGAGAAAGGGAAAGAGTACTTTAGATATCTGCATGATCTGAAGACTCTTCCTGGTTTTGAGCTCAACCGATTTGCATGCTTAGATCTTTTGTATGCCAACCCAAGAAAGATGTCAGGATGGTTTGAGGCAGCATTTGTAGAAAGAATACCACACCCGATGGGTAAACTTCAGACCTCAACAACCTAAGAGGTTCATTCATAAGTCTGAAGTTGATCCTATATCTGGAAGACTGAAGGTGGCGTTAAAGTGGAGTCCCCACGCACAATGTCTAAGATTCCCTTACGGGAAATGCCTCAGGACTTCACTCCACACTTCAAATGGTGGTATTATGATTGGAGCACGGGATAAGCGATCATAGTTTTGAACAGAGATGGGAAGATAGAGACTATCAGGGTATTTGACCCAATGTGGCTTACTAACTTGTCTGCTAATGATGTTTACATTTTATACAAGTGGCCACTGTTCTATGACACACAAGACATTGTACAAGCTCTTCAATTCCAACACGTTATATGGCTCTGCTTCGCATTTGAGATAAGAGAAGTACAAGAAGTTTCAAGAGCATATGAAGAATGTTAGACAATAGGGTAAACTAGGTCCAAGGGGGAGTTTGTAGATACATGATGTTCCTAGTTTATGTAGTTAAATGTATAAGTATTTCATGTCTTACATATGTGTAATATAATGATGAAATGAAATATGATATATGCCTTAAGGTTTATTTATCTTTGATTATTTCATATTATTATTGTGTTAAGTATAAGTGATATTTATGAACTTCATATATAGGTTTGATTTTGTTATACACAATTCTAAGTCAATAATGATTGGGAAATGTGTTTAACTTAGTCGGGTGATTATTCATGCTAATGGACCATAGACATGAATGAATCATACTAATGAACCAGTCGCATGACTGAACCAGGAGACTGGATCAGTCGTATTATTGAGACATAAGATTGACTCAGTCGCACGACTGAACCTTTAGTCGTGCGTATGATTAATCGCATGAGTCAGTCGCACTACTGAACCATGCTAATGGTTCAGTCGTACGAATGGCAGCTGCAAACCTATAAATACCACTTAATTCATGAAAAAAGATAACACTTGGAGAGAGACTTCGAATATACATAAACCCTAGCCGTCCAGAGCGTCCAGAACACCCAATCCAACTTCATACTTCGTTATTGATCGATTTCTACTCATTCTTAACGTTTGTTACATCATTAGATCGATCGGGTTATCGTTCTCACTGATTGGATCGCCAATCAAATAATATTCCACACAATTTGATCTGGTTTCATGTAGAATCCATTAGTACTCCGTCCGTACACGGTCCTAACAATTTGTTTACAACTCTATTACAACACGTTAACATGATTACAACTTTATGCACATTTTCAATGTGTTTACAATTTATTAATCATCTATTTTTGATTCTGCCATAAGTGATATTCGGCTTAAATAATTGTAATTGTGTAAATGTTTTGGTTAATTTTCCTTCTTTATTGTTTTGTTCAGTGGTAGGCAAAAATGAGAGCCAGAATGAACTAAATCATTGAGTGTGAATGAAAACAAAATATATTTGGTTGATGAAGAGAATCGAATGAACTATTACAAACTAATCTAATTCCTTCTATGCAAACCAAATTCATTTCATCCACTCCCTTTTTTCCGTTCCATTCTTCATTCTATGGAGTCACCACCACCACAAACCACCACCCAACCACCCACCATCACAATAACAACCACCATAGCTACCCCAACCACCTGCCCACCACTACCCAACCACTACCATAACAAACACAACCAACAACCGTCACACCTACCACACCGGCCACCAAGATCGACCCCCACCTGCCACCACCAATCACCTTTGACCACCAAAACCACCACCACCATCAACCACCATCGCAACTGTACACCAAAATCACCACCCACATCATCTTCGACCATAAGGATCGTCCCATACCAACCACCAACATCATCACCACCAGCCGCCATCACTACTCACCACCACCTCCACCATGACCATCACCATCAGACACCACCACCAATCACCAACGACCACCACTAACATCACGCCTACCACCACCGGCAAACGCCACCATTGACCACCACCGACCACCTCCAAAAATTACCAACGACCACCACAAACACCACGTTGTAAGGCCCCATTCCCGGGAAACCTCACAGTTGGTAAATCATAGCATAAAAATATTTTAATAACAAACACATTGTAGCATAATTAAATAGACATTCATTTGAAACTTTTAAGTCATATTGTACTCATTCATTTATCTTTCAAATAGGATAAAAATATAGTACTTCTCTTAAATTAAAATAAAATATTTCATAAACAGGAATGTCATCCATTACCCTCCAAGTAGCTCCCAACCTGGTGCCATCCTCAGCTTCAACATTTACCTCCCAACTATTATGCATAAAAGTCAGCTTTGCTGAGTGAGTTCTAGTTTTATGTAACATAAGAAAATATAAACTTTATCCTTCATATAATTACCACACATACATCATAATACATAACATCCTATGCGTCATAATAAACATGTTCACTATCATCTATTTTTTGTTATCTTTCACTTTATCATAAACGATATTGCACAAAGCAAGAGCTCCTTGTTGACCAACAACGAATGTCAATCCCTGTCGGTACGCATCATCATGGTAGCTAACCTCGGAAAGTTAATCCGCACTGCAAGGCACATAGCCCGATCAAGAATACGGATCCCTTATCATACATCAAACTCATATAAGTGAAGTCTATCATAGTGCTTGCAAGACTTTTCATCATCATATGGGTCTGGGTAACATTTATTAAGTTCCATTTTTCATTAGTATTATATTCCACTTTAATATATAATACATAACCTATTGAGTACACAACATACCAAATACGATCCATCATAAAACATAACCGACCCTCCGCAGGATAGCGGGTAGGGGGCGACAACCCCTGATAGTGGGGTCCTAGGGGCAGCAGCCCCTAGTAGGGTCCAAGGGGCAACACCCCTGGCTGGTCAACGCGAATAAAATTTATTTTTAAACATTTATATAGCATATTTTGTTATAGAAAAATCGATCTTCATGTTAGAACCTCTTAAAATCTTGGTTATTTAAAAACGTATATTTAGTATGTATAATAGCCCAAAACATGGAAAAACTAGCAAATAAGGGGATCTAGAACTCAACTAGATGTAGTGAGTAGCTTCTAAACTAAGCTTTCTAAGCTAGGATCACACTACACCGCCTGCAAATAAGTTAACACTTAATGGGGTTAAAATCCGCCTAAATCCGCTTCTAATTGCGCTGCAAGATAAGTAGATTCGCTGCCAAATTCGATGACCGCTCCGCTGACAATTTCACTGCCAGTTTCATGTGGCAGTTTCGCTACCAGCTTCGCATGACAGTTTCGCCCAACTTTCATTGGAATTTCATGGCTGCGAACTTACCTGCGAAACTATAGGTTCACAAAAAACTCATAGTTTCGCAGTTTGAATTCATAATTTTGCTATATGAGCAGACAGTTTCACAGATTGAGTTGAAATGACGAATGAACCCGTTTTTAACCCAAAACCTCAGCTTTTTACGTCCAAATCCTTGATTTATCATCCGTGAAGATATATCTAAGCTTTTTTCATGATTTCATACTTCAAAATATGATCTTTATGCGATTCTTTGCAACTTTTCAAAACCCAAAAGTCTAGAATCCGGGTTTGATCTACAGAGGAGTTTAGAGGCTGATTCTTACCTGGATTTCTTGCTTCTTTCTTGTGGTCTGATACTCAATCACCCAGATCTTCAATCCCTTAATATTTGAAGCTCCAAATTTTGAGTTTTCTTCACTTTCTCTCTCTACTCTCCCTCTCTAAAACTTGACGGCTAGAGTTACAAATGAGAAAGATGATGACTAATTTGGTGGCTTAAGAGGCTGATTATGGGCCCTTAATCTCTTAGGCTCTTGCTCATAAACCTAATTTAGCCAATAACTCATTTCCTTCATTTATTTTTTTATTAAATACCACTAATTAAGCGCATTAGCATTGATGACTCGTTTTGATTTTTCGGGGTGTTACACACATCCACCACTACCGACCCTCACTACCATAACCACTTTTATATTTCATTCATTCGTATTTTTCTACCTAACAAACAATACAAAATAATAAATTATTCAATCCATTAGAATAAAAAAATAAAACAAATATAACGATTTATTTCACTCTTTCGTTAATTCTATTCTCTTATACATTTTGTTCAATACCCAATAACAAATATACGTTAATAAGGCCATTATATCTGTAATTAAAAGAGAAGGAAATGAATAGTACATTTCGAAATCTGGTTTGTCCGTTTTATATCTGTAATTATAATCTATGCTGGGATCCTGTAATTAGTGGCCATTATATCTGTAATTAGTGGCATCATCATCAAGGAAAGATTAATAGAGAGAAAGAGAGAGAAAGAAGAAGAGGAGCAGGAAGGTTCCAAAATCAAAGATTGAAGAAGTTACATCGGAGATGGTTCCGATCGGGTTCTACCTTGTGCATCTTCTCTAGCGATATTGTTCGCCTTGCCAATCGATGTTCTCTTTATTTGTTATCTTTGAAGTGTTAGTTCTACCGCTACAAGAATCACCATATATCACTACCTATGAACACGCTCTTATCAGTTTCTTTGCGACATAATAGGTTTCTTGATTTGAAGCATTCTGCTCGTCACTGGAAATGTGCAACACCTCTCAAGAACATTCATGAACAACGAGGTCCTTTTCCTCAACCTTATTGTACAAGAAGGCTTAGCAACAAACAAGTATATTGTCCCTCTTTCTTCTTATTCTCTTATATGAAATCATCAGAGAATGATATGAGAAAGACGTCTTGGAATTGATGATAAAAATGATTCAGGAGACCAAAACCCGATTACAGCTTGCATGTTTAAGGAATTGGTTATATTGGTGCTAGAAAAGGGTTCCAAATGACCGACACGCACCATGGTGTCCGCAATCCAACCTTGAAGACTATGGAAGCGATATAAGGTTCGATTGGATGAAGATGAGTCACACAAGTGCAATCCGGATTCCATTACTCGACTATTGGGTACGTGGGTTTGATTTTTTTTGTCTTTGTTTTGTATGAATAGGTCGATAGTTCTGCCTTTGTTCATAAGTTGATAATTGAATTTGTTTTTGGTTTGATTTTTGGTCCATTGATTTGGTTTTTCCACTTTCAATCAAACATTCAGCAAGTAGAACTAAGTTTTTTTACAAGATTTCCTATATTTTTTGTCTTCAGTTCTACCGACTGTGTATATGAGAGGGAATTTTTTTTTGTTTTCTTTCTGAAATGGTCAATCTAAAATAGCAATTTCCAATGAATCTATTATATAAATAGAAGTAAAACCTCCTTCACAAATATGTATTCAACAGATTAGTGTAGGTACAAGTAAATGTCAAAAGCAAGACAAATAAATAACCGGGGAAGAGGATAGAAAAACCATCAGTAGAGAAAGAGGGGAGGACCACTAAAGTTGGTGGTTCCTATTGTTGAAGTTACTCACATTTGCTTGGGTAGATTGTTTATTTTAAAGTGAACTGTATGAACAGAGGAATGAACAGAGGGGACCAAAGACGAAATAAGTGATGATGATTAACGTTAGGCAATAAGGTTTGTGTCGAAAGAGTATGTAAGATCTGATAGAAGTGTTGATTGGAAGACCCAATGGATTCTTCCAATGTATCATTTTGGGATCCAATGAAAAATGATTTTGGATTCTTCCAATGTATCATTTTGGGATCCAATGGAAAATGATTTTGTATAACGCAAACCAATAAAATCGAACCAGCAACATACACATACAATAATTGAGTCCGCGCATCGCACGGCAGAGCATTCCTAGTTTAACATCAAAGTGAAGGATCCACTTATATGCGTGCCCCGGCCACCGAAGTTTGAACATGCGGTAGGAGTTTGAAATTTTTTTCCTGCTTTTGCTTATTTCTATTTTTATTTTATAAAATTATATTTCTCATTTTTAACTCAAACTTTTTAGCTTACATTTTTCCAATTGTTTTTGTTTGTTTTATTTTGTTCATCTTTTTAACATTTTGTTTTAGCCTGTAAAAACATTTTATTTTTCTTATAACTTTGTATTAAAAATTATAACACTACTGTTGTATTGGCATATCAAAATATACAAACGTGAATGACAACTAAGAAATATATTATATGTTTCGCAACGTGGCGTAGGACTAAAACTAGTTTTATATAAATAACATACGAGTTATGCTTAGGTTAAACGTTAACCTAAACCCTCTTAACCTTTATATTTTAAGATGATGAAAAATCTATTGTTTCGGACGTATATTCCAAAATAGTATTATTAATGTTTTTTAAACAATTTAATTATATTATACATGGAAAGAATAAGAAAAAAAAGTTTAAGGTAGATTTTTATTCACAACACGTGAAACGGGACACACGAATTATCTCACATGAATGCCCTTCAACTTGGTCTACCCAATCACATGTCTCGCTTTGGTTAGTCACCGTCAAACTTAACTATCAAACTTAACTATCAAACATCATCAATTTAAATAATACAAAAAACATTGGGGTAGCCTACATCCATCGACATTGATTATTTTATTTTCAGTAGAGTATTGTTAAAAGTCTATACATAAAGAAAAAATTCAACTAGAAATGTATTTTACAAAGTTATTTATTTTTGTTTTAATTGTTGTGATACGAATATACGATTAGGTTTGAAGATTAATAGACTTACGTTTTGGACTGGGTTACACTTGTTAGGTGGACTAATATGTAACGAGTAGAAGGGCCAATGGTGGTTGTTGTACGATCTTTATAAACCAAGAGAAACTACTTTAGAGCATCTCCAATAGGAGATTTTTAGCTCTAAAAAATACTACATTATCCGTTTTTTAGATAAAAAACAATTGGGGGTTTGTTTTTCCAAACCTTGTTCACACATATGAACTTGAAAAAACGACACTTTTTGGGGTTAGGTGGTACAAGGGTGGGGCCGGATGGGTTGCTAATTAGAAATAAAAATAAGAAAAAGTGATGACATGACAATGTTTTTAGAAGTTTTTATAACACCTTATTGGAGAGATTTTTAAAGTTTTTAAAAATAAGTGTTTTTCTAATGTGATAGTAACTAAACACGTTTTTTAGTATTTTTTAAAGTCTTTTATTGGTAATGCTCTTAATTTCTTAGATTTTCTCTGGGCACACTTCATTAGGGTTCTTAAAAAATCGTATTAAGTCAACATCCGCAATGCATCATTGTATGTTACTAGTTTCTTTTACTATATCTGATTCTTCTATCATTTGAATGTTCCTTATTGGTTATGTTCAAAGAGTCTTTATCAGTTTTGATATTATATGAGTTTATGATTTACATAAATGGTGTAATCGAGTCTTGTTGGTACCCTATCACAAAAATTAGTTTTTAAAATGTAATTGAATTGCTTTTACTCGGTAAAGTTTTAGCAGTATTTTAAAGGCATTATAGTCTTTGAACATATACCAAGAAACATACTATCGTCGTCATTATTTGTAGCATGTCCCTTCGCTAGTGAGTTTTTGTTTATGGTTGGGCTATATCAGTCAAAGGTTTCTACCCTTCTCTAGTTCTCTGTAGCATGTCCATTCATGAGTTTCTGTGGGAGTACTATTAACATATGGGAATCACTTGATCATTAACGTCAATATTTGGAATACATCACTCAAGGGTTTGTACCCTTTTTTATCCTTTAATTGTTTTTTTATATTTCTTAACATTTATGTAGGAATCGTTCATATAAAATTAGACTAAAACAGTTTTTATTAATATAATTAATATAAATGAATATAAATTAACAATTACAATGCGTTTTACAATTGTCAAAATACAAAAATAGAAGAACATAAATACAAAAGGCTAAAGATCGTGTTAGACACCGGTCCTTAAAACAAATTCTTTTACTACACTCAAAACATGGCCTTGAACCAGAAATCTGAATGTGAAATGGGGACGATGACTAAAGCACCCATCATCACCCCAAAGAAATTCAGACAATGGAGCAGACATATAGAAGGGTTCATCAGATATCAAGATAGCCGCATGTGGAGATCCATTGCCCATGGACCCTATAACCCAAAAGTGGCTTCACCTACTGGTGGTGGTACCATGATAGAGAAGGCAGTGGAGGACTACTCTGAAGAAGACCTCAAGCGGATAGACATTGATAAAAAGGCAATGATAGTCCTGATGACAGCAATTCCCAACTCCATTATGGTGGGGTTTGAAAATTGCACAACTGCTAAGGGACTGTTTGATGCCTTAACCCTGATGTACTCCAACTCAAATTATTCAAAGAAAAATTCCATGAAGTAGCAATTTGAGAATTTCACTCATATTGCTGGAGAGACCTTGCACCAACAATACTTTAGGTACATGGATCTTATCTCTTCCCTTCAGTTTGTGGGAATAGCTCCTGAATTGAGAGACCTCTCAAGGAAATTCATGAGTACACTTCCCAACGAGTGGACGTTTTGCTGTGTCTCCATCAAGAGGACAGAGAACCTGAACACACTCACAATGATTGAGCTATACGATATTCTTGATGGATACTGTGTAGAGATGGAAAACAAGAGTGCTCGTAAAGGAAGCCGATCTTCAAGCCTTTCCTCAAGCAACGCTCTTATGGTTGCTGAAGGCTCAAGAACCCCTCAACCTAAGCAGTACCTACCGTACTCACAACAACCATCCAGCTCTTTTAGGCCTCACATCACATTCCATGAGACCCCAAGGTCTCAACATGCTTAGCCCAGTCCCTTTCAAGACAGCTGTAGTTTTGTCTCAGGGAGTGGACACTCTAATGATTTTCAGTTCTGTTTTGAAGATCTAGAGTGTTTCAGCCCAGATGAGGTGGAGTACATGGACATAGTCCAATAAATGGCTCTGCTAACCTACAGGACAAAGAAGTTCTTTAAGAGAACAGGAAGGCAACTCCCTCAAAACACAACAAGCAACAAGTTTGGGTTTGACAAAGCAAAAGCCAAGTGTTACAACTGTAACCAGCTGGGTCATTTTGCTATGGAATGCAAAGCTCCTAAATCAAACCCGGGATTTTCTCAGCCTCCTCACATCCTTCCACACCAAAAGCTACTAGAAAAATAAACTGAAACTGTTGATATGGCACAAGAAGTTTATTGGAGCTTTTTGGTTCTAGATGTCACCCCTCCACAGGCACTCATGGATGGAACATGCAACTTTAAGGTATATGATCATCTCTATACTCTAGCATGTATTGCCAAGGATAAAATGTACCAGGACTATAACATGGAAATTAAATCTAATATTGAGTCCTTAAACATCTTAAAAGCTGATTTTAAAAGGGCTGAATCTAACCATTAACATAAAATTGAGGAGTTAGAGAAAATAGGTTCGTCTTTAAAACATGAGCACACTAATTACAAGACTTAAATCAAGGATTTAATATCCAAGTTAACTGAGGCTCAAGCCAAGCTAGTAATAGCTGAGGCTCAGCTAGGAAGCATGCTATTTCTGAGCAACACTTTCAAGTCATTATTGAATCATCCTCCCACTCCAAAATGTGTTATCAAAACAAAGGAGGGTTGGGGACCAATCAGATTGCTCCACCACACTCTTATGAGTCTATAAGACAACCAAGGTGTGGTACTGAAGAGCAAGAGGTCCCATCTGCTGACCCATCTTCATTTGAGTTGAAGAATGATGCAGTAGTAGAGACCACCATAAGGAAGGAACAGGTAAATCAACCCATTTCTACTTGTGATGATCAACCCCTATCCACCAAAGCTAGAAGAAACCGGGCAAAGGCAGCCAGGAGAACTGCCAAGAAAGTAGCTGAATTTAAGCTGAAGATTGACCCAAAGCAAAAGGGTGTTTTCATTTTAGTTGGATTCCAGGTGGTAGGCACTTCTGATTCAGGAAAGGAGTATAATACCAACACTTCTATCCTGCCAAAAGGATCAAAAGTCAAAGGGGAAGGCTGTAGAGGAAGATAAGAAGATGAAGAAACCTCAACCATCAAAATCCCTAAAGATTAACATTACATGCAAAATGTGTGGTCTGAAAAACCAGTTGGCTAAAGATTGTTATTACAATCCAGCAATCACACATTATGCAAATAATGTTAAAAGGAAGCAACCAAGGAAGGATTCACATTTGGACCTTATCACATGGTTCAAGTGATAAGAAAAGGAAAGCTGGTTTCCGAAGCTAAGTTGCTTTCAGAAGAAACTCATTCTTCCAAAGGGAAAATGGCTTCAGAAGTCAAGCCAAGGAAGACCAAAAAGAGCTTCCTCAAAACCTTCCGAGAAAAAGGCTGCTTCGGAAGAGAACATAATGAACTCTTCTTCCGAAAACAAAGAAGATTCGGAAGAAGGTCATGCTGCTCAAGCTTCAATAAGCTCATCTAAACTGACCAACCATGGGATGGAATCAAAGATCAGTCAAGATGCTGCAGCCACATCTTCCTCTTCAGAGACATCAATTGAACCTTTTACCATTCATTTTGGTTCAATTATGTCATCATCAATGGAAAAACCCAAGACCAGCCAGGCTTGGGTTTCCAATCAAAACTAAATTTTCATCTTATGTGTAGGGACATTCATAAGACAAGAACAACAATGGTTGGATAGTGGACAGTGGATGCTCTAAGCACATGACCGGGAATAGATCTCTACTTCAAGAATTTTAACATTTTGATGGAGGTCCTGTTCAATTTGGAGGTGAGACCGGAGGATACATTTTAGGCAAAGGAAGTGTATCCAATGGCTTGTTAAGAGTCGATAAAGTAAACATTGTGAAGCAGCTTGAACACAATCTCTTAAGTGTTTCTTAATTTTGTGATCAAAAACATCAAATGCTTTTCACAAAACATGAGTGTATCATCCTCAAACCTGGGATGACACTTCCTCAGGAATTGGTGCTTCTTAGATCTCCCAGGAAAAGGGATATGTACAAGATGAATATGAACATTGCTTCCCAATTGGGTGAAGTATCATGCTTTCTTTCCAAAGCTGATGGTGATGAGTCTGCCTTATGGCATTAACGTATGTGTCATGTAAATTTTAAAGCCATAAAGAAATTGGTTAAAAATAACATGGTAAATGGCGTGCCCAAAAAGGAATTTTTCTATAGAGATAACTGTGTGGTTTGCCTAAAAGAAAAACAACATAGAGTCTCTCACAAATCCAAAGAGGTTAACTCTATCACCACCCTATTACACTTATCCCACATGGATTTTTTTGGTCCAACAAGTATAATGAGCACTGAAAGGAAATCATATTGCCTTGTGATAATTGATGATTTTACAATATTTACATAGATATTCTTTTAAAAACTAAAGATAAAACTGCTAAAACTTTAAAGTCTTTTATTCTTAAATTTGAAAGTCAAAGTGATCACAAGGTAAAGATAATCAGGAGCGATCAAGGGACAGAATTTAAGAATCAAGTTCTTGACTTATTCTGTAACTCGGAAGGGATTACCAGACAATACAGTGCTCCTAGAACTCCTCAACAATTACTGAGAGGAAGAACATGGCACTGATTGAGGCTGCTAGGACCATGTTAGCTGATTCAAAGCGGCCTCTAACATTCTAGGCAGAGGTAGTCAACACTGCTTGCTATGTGTAGAACAAGGTCCTCATTGTCAAGCCACATGGCAAGACCTCTTATGAGTTATGGAACAAGAGGCCACCGTTCATTGGCTTTCTAAGGTCCTTTGGCAGTATGTGTACCATACTTAACACAAAGGACAACTTGAAAAAATTTGCTGAGAAGTCGGATGATGCTATCTTTGTTGGATATTCCTCCACCTCTATTGCTTATAGAGTCTATAACATCAAAAATCAACAATTTGAGGAATCATCCAACATTATTAATGAGCACACTTCTTATGTTAGGGGGAATGGCCCTGATCATATTTTTGACTTAAAATTGTTTCCAAACTATTCTAAACCATCTTTGAGAATGTTTCAGCTGGAATAGGTACTCAAAGTGATTCTGATAAATACCAGCTATTTGAGTTACCCGGACCTCTTCCAAGTTCTCCAAGAATCTCTGAACCCCAAGCTCCCACCATTAGTAGATCCGATAGCATGACCATTTCTGAAACTAGTGGAGCTTTAACAAGTTATCAGCAAAGTGAGTATAATAACTCATCTGCTGATAACATACAACACCAAGCTAATAGAAGTAGTATTCTAATAGAACAGGCAACTGTTAATACTAGTTCTCAGTGAACTGATGCTGATGATGTTTCTCTTTCATTTAATCAGTCCTCATTGAATGACATTAAAACAAAAGCTGGACCAAGTGTTCATGTTCCTGAACAAAATATGTGCAACTTGGATCTATCTTTGCAACTAGACGTGATTCCTAGACTAAGGATTCACAACACTCATCCAACTGAGAACATCATAGGAGAAGTCTCTGATGGTGTGAGAACAAGGGGACAACTTATCATGAGAATGTCTGCTTGTACTCAAGCTTCTTGTCTCGGATGGAACCCAAGAAAGTAGAAGAAGCCTTAAAGGATAATATCTGGGTTGATTCAATGCAAGAAGAGTTGCTTCAATTCAAAAGACAAAAGGTTTGGAACCTTTGCCCGCTACCATCTGGTCAAGTACCTTTAGGCACCAAATGGGTTTTTAGAAACAATAGAGATGATAGAGGCTTGATCATCAAGAACAAAGCTAGACTAGTTATTCAAGGATACACCCAAGAGGAAGGAATTGATTATACTAATGTCTTTGCACCTATTGCAAGACTTCAGCAGTTGGAATCTTCCTTGCCTATGCTGTATCTAAGAACTTTACTGCCTATCAACTTGATGTCAAGTGTGTATTTCTATATGGAAACATAGATAGGGAGGTCTATGTGTGCGAACCTCCAGGATTTGAAGACCCATAACATCCCAACTATGTGTGTAAATTGGATAAAGCTCTTTATGGGCTACACCAGGCACCTAGGTTGTGGTATGAGACTCTGTCTCAATTTCTCCTGAAGAATGGTTACACTAGAGGAACCATTGACAAGACTCTCTTTATCAAGAAGTCTGAGAACAACATTTTGCTCGTTTAGGTCTATGTTGATGATATCATATTTGGTTCTTCAAATGACCAAATGTGTAAAGACTTCGAGAGCATTATGAAGAAGTAGTTTGAGATGAGTTTTAAGGGAAAATGGACTTTTTCCTTGGAATTCAGGTGAAGCAGATGAAGGAAGGGTTCTTTATCAATCAATCTAAGTATTTCTCTGATATCTTAGAAAGATTTGATATGAAAAACTCTAAGCCAGCCAAGACACCCATACCCAGAAACCATGACCTTTGTCCTGAATCTGAGGGGGAGGATACTGATCAACATCAATATACGGCAACCAATGATTCTCTGATGTATCTCATAACAAGTAGGCCTGATATCATGTTTGCTACTTGCATTTGTGCAAGATATCAGGCTACTCCAAAGGTGTCTTACCTAGTTGCTGCCAAAAGAATTTTTAGATACCTCAAAGGATCACCAAAGCTTGGTCTCTGGTATCCTAGAAACTCCAACTTCAATCTCTATGGCTACTCAGATAGTGACTATGGTGGCTGCAACATTAACAAGAAATCCACATCAGGAGGATGTGAATTTCTTAGTGGAAGGATCATCTCATGGCAATGTAAAAAAGCAATCCTGTGTCTTTATATCTACTGCTGAAGCTGTTGGAACCCTTGGAAGATTCACATTTAGTCTTTGTGTATATATTTTATAGTTTGTACTAGTATAGGGACTAGTTTTGTAAATTGTTAGTTCCTTAATTGCTAGTATAAATAGCTTTGTCTAGAAAGTTAGTTAAGCGATACAATACAACAGAATATACAGAATATAGATATACAAATATAACAGTATATACAGAATATAGATCGAGCTACAGCGAACAGAACTTTTGCATGCAATTTCTTAGATAAATCTTACAGAGAAGTCAAGTAAGTTTGTTGAGAATTGCTAACTGCTTTCTTACTCTTGTAATTGTCTT
>BJCM01212035.1:0-13698 GCA_018326385.1 Flaveria bidentis
GATCTATGATGGCTAGAAGCTCATTACCTCTATCATTTTGGGGTTTTGCTCTGCTCTCTACGGCCTGTATTTTGAATATGGCCCCAACCAAGAAAGTGAAAAGGACACCTTATGAAATATGGCATGGAAGGGTTCTATCATTTTCTTATTTGAGGGTGTGGGGGTGTGAGGCTTATGTGAAGACTCCCACTTCGAACAAGTTAGAAAGTCGTTCCACTAAGTCTATCTTTATTGGATATCCAAGAGATTCTATGTGGTGTATGTCCAGGACAAGATGGATCTTCCTGATGCTAGAGGACCTATTTGAACAAGAGTTGATGTAGCATCCTCTGGCTGCACATCCTCAGGATGTTCTAACTCATCCTTAGGTTTAGAAAAGGATGCAGTCATCTTCTTTTTTGACTTTGTTTTAGAAGCCATCCTTTTCTTTCTCTTTAGATCTTTTAACTGAGAAGACTAGCCTGCAGTACCAGATTGATCTTCATTTTCTTTCTCAGTTGGGTCTTCTACTCTCACAGGTTCAGATTGAGAGTGAGGTTGACCCTGCTATGTATTAGAAGATGAAGCTTGCTAAGATTTAGTAGGAGCTCCAAGTTGTGTTGTCTCTAGTTGTTCAACCTTAACCTCCACTTCAGGTGGGGCTTGACTTGGAGGGGAATGTAAGTCAGACAGCTCTCCACTTTTGATCTTCTACTTGATCACCCTGATATGCTCATCCATAGTGGATAGAGACATGAGGCCAAGTCTCCTTCCGGAGAATCCATACAGCTTCAAGAAGCTCATCATCCTCTACCTATAAGCAGACTTCTTCATATTCTTTTGGATGATGGCTCTTGACTTAGTAGCTTCTTCCCTTACTTTTGTTTGGTTGTCTTTCTTTCCTTGACTATCTCAAGTTCAAGTTGTTTGAGATACTCAAACTCAATATAGTCAAAGGGTAAGGGAAGAAGTGCATCTGCCTGATAGAGGTATGTGGCACTCAGGTAGTTGATCATCTTGATTCTATCTTCTTCTTTATCTACCTGAGATTCTTGTTGAACCACATCCTCTTGTGCAAGACTTTCTTGAACTGGAGAAAGAGTAGGCACATGCTTGTACAATCTTTTATTTCTTCTGTCTTAGTTGATTTGTACTATAAGCTCTGCATCTTTTGCCTCCTTCTTCTCCCTTGACCTTTCCAGGTCAACCAGTTCATTTAACTCCTCCAAGGTGAGAGAGATGACATTGTCTATGTCATAGTTCCTTGTCTACAGATAGTTTATCCTGACTGCCCTTAACTCATCATTCTGAGTATCTAGTCTGGGGGCAGCCCTGATAGCAGACTCCATGAGTCTTGAAGACTCAATAGAAGAACTTTCTCCCCTTAACTTCCTTTTCCTCTCTCTTTTCTCCACCTCAATCTCCTCATAAGTCATTTTTATTTTCTCTTTGTCACTCACAGACCTTTCTGACTTAGGGTGGAGAGAGCTTTGGCCTTCATTGCTTGGTGTAGCTTCCAAGCTCTGGCCAGAGAGAGGTTGAGAAGCACCTTCACCAGCAGGTGTCTCAAAAAGGGCATTGATCTCTGCAGCAGTTGTCGGTGATAAGACAGGTCTCTTAGGTTCTATCACTGGGCCTTCAGTCAAGGTTTCCCCTATGAAGCTAATCTTAGGGTCTGCCTCAACATCCAGTTGACCGATGACTTTGTCTGATTCCAATAGTCTTCCTCTAAGGCTGAACTCTACAGTGATTTGGTCTTGGAATCTTGGAGCCAACTTGTCAGCTTGTCTTGATTGGCTTGGATTGACAAGTGGCATGTTGACTAAATCTAGACTATCATAGAAGTTCAAGGTCTGAAAGTTGAAGATCTCCTGCTGCCCTTAAACTTTCATGATGATTAAGGCTCTCCTGTTGTTGTCATACCTCCACCTAATGATATGATTGGAAGGTGGTGGAGATGACATGGCCCTTGGTATCCCTTCCTCAAACAGACTCTATATGAAGGAATCTATGTAGTCCACATCAACGTGAACTTGAGGAGGTTGCTGAGAAGGTACAATTGCAAGTGAGGATGGTGAGTCCTCAGTGTCCATTCTCCTTGAAGTACTCCCAAGTTATGTGATTGTAATGACTTTCTCCCTTTTTTTGGTAGCATCACCCACTTGCATAGGTGAGCCAAGAGTTAGGTCAATCACATCCATAGGTTCTTGTGTTCCTGGTTGAGCTCTTTTTAAAGGTCTCCCAGCTAGTTGTTACTTAAGAAATGAAATCTCAAATTGATGATCATTGACCCTGTTCTGCAAGGTAGTCACTTAAGATTCAAGGTGACTAACCTTGGAGACTAAATTGGGGCATGTTTGAGACAATTTTTGCACCTTTAGTATTAAATTCCCCTCATCTTCATCAGAAGAATCATTAGGGGATGAGATGATTGGACCATAGTCCTCACTCTCACCACCAGCTTCAGGTTCTTGGCTGCTGGATTTCCTCTGCTCACTGACAACCTCAGTTGAGAAGTCAGTGTGCTAAGTTGCCATGGTTGAGGTCTTAATGATGTAATCACTTTCAAAAGTGAGAGCTTCTTCCATATGTACATCCTGAACATGTTAAGAAGTATCCACCTCAGTAGTAGGTGACTAATGGGGGCTAGAAATAGGAGACTCGGGAGCACTCATCTCTCTTTGAGTATGGGAAAAGAAGAGAGAATCATGGTACTCACTGAAACCCAGATCTTCATCAATATAGAAGTCATGGTTGGGGATAGGTTGGTTGTGATCTAAAGAGTGGGGATGGTAACTGTCCCCTAAAGGTTGATGACCAGAGTTTTGAGACTCAGAATGATGGCTTAAGGCAGTTTGGCTTGTGAGCTCATCAGACTGAGCATGAGGAACCTCAGCACTGAACCTTGAAGAGATGGTAGTGGTCTGCTCCTAAGGAGAAGTGGGAGCTCCAGTTTCCACTTCTTCCTGTATGGGTGAGTGTATGGGGACCTGCACAGACTGAATAGCTTGATTAGGGGTTTGTTTGGATTTTCTGTGGTAGGTGAGGGTGATTTGTCGTTGTTTAGGTTATAGGGAAGTAGATGGTGTGGGTTCAACACTAGCTGGTGCTGCTAGGTTGTCACCTTGAGCAATGAGCTATAACATTTTTGGGACCAGGGCTGTTTCTACCCTAAAGAAGCCAACACTGGGCTTTCTCAGTAGTTTAAAGATGTCGGGCTTCATCTGTCCCAATTTAAGAGTGTTACCTTTTCCCCTTAACTGTGAGCCCAGTTCATAGTTAAGAATGTACTGGACATATCTAGGGAACATGTAATATTCTAAGGAGTCCAAGTTTGCAAGCAAATTAGTATAAAAAAATTGAGAATACCTGAACTTGACCCCCTGAAACATTCCATGGATAGTAAAGGAGAGATCCTTAGGAATCTGGTCCCATCCACCATGCTTGTTTGATAAGTTGTGGATAACCACATGGAGCAGGAATCTCCACTGGGATGAGACCTTCCCTTTCCTAAAGGACTTGACAGAGTAGTCTCCCTTATAACCCATCTGCCCAAAAGAATGATTTACAGCTTCGTTTGGGAAAAACACCTCACATTTTTCATCATCTGGTTGAAGATGCATGTTGATGATGGCCAGAGTGATGAAGACTGTTCTCCCCTGCACTATGGCAGATAGTGCCTTCTCCCCATCCATTACGACCTCTTGGCAGGTCCTCCAAAATTCTAGCAGATGATCCTCATAGAGTGGAGGATCAATGGTTAGGGAGGTGAAGTAGTTTAACAAAGCTAAAAAGCGCAAACCTCTGAGAAATGAGGATCTCTCTTAGAGCTTAACAGAGCAACCTGATTGTCTACATGGTAAAGTTCGGGTCATTTCTGTGAATAGGGTTGGCCATTGTGAGGTAGCTTAAGTATTAAGAAAGAAAGAAGAAAGTTTATATGTGAAAAAAGATTTCAGATAAAGTTTAATGAAAGAGGATAAAATTTGAAATCCAGATGTCGGTCCCACCTCTGAAAAACTAGTTTACTTTTGCTCAAAAAGTAGTTTTCTTGGAAATCAAAAAGCTTCTGAAGGTAAATTATCTTCGGAAGTTTTAATAAAAAGCTTCCGAAGCTAAAATGACTTCGGAAGAATTTCCTGAGAGTTTTGAAAAATTTGCTTTGGATAATAAAAATTTAGACGTGAACACAGAAGAAGAAAGCTTTCGAGAGTTAATTTTCTTTGGAAGAAAAAGGTACTTGAAAACATATAAGTTTTTGAGGCAAGCATTTAAATTTTGAAAGACATTTCAGAAATTTCTTCCGAAGGTAAAATTTCTTAGATAGTTATTTGTTTTGAAGGTATGATTTTCTTCCGAAGATAAAAATATATCTTCTAAAGGATCAAAAAATTTTAAAAAATCTTAGGAAAGTCTTCAAAAAGATTTTCATCTAAAGAAAACAAAGGCTTATGAAAGTGATGAACTAGATAACTTAGGACATACGTATTTTAAGAAATAATAAGAATTATTTTTAAGAAAAACCTACTCAAAGTTGATCATCCCAATAGCTGATATTAGATATTTGAGTCTCTGTTTATCAAAATCCTTTGTAAGCAGATCAGCATATTGTTCATCTGTGTGAACTTTGACTAGTTTAATTAATCCCTTTTCATAATTATCTCTTATTAAATGATACCTAATAGTGATGTGTTTGGTCCTTGAGTGCTGCACAGGATTTTCAGTGATTGAGATAGCATAATTGTTGTCTATGTTAATGGGAGTCTCCTTGAAGTTTAACCCATAGTCTAGCATCTGATTTTGAATCCAAAGCACTTGAGCATAGCAGCTTGTAGCAGCAATGTATTCAGCTTTAGCAGTAGATGCAGTCACACAGGATTGTTTCTTGCATTGCCATGAGACAACCCTTCCACCAAGAAATTGACATCCCCCAGATGTAGACTTTGTATTCATGTTGTAACCACCATAATCACAATCTGTATAAGCATACAAATTGAAGTCAAAATTCTTAGGATACCACAAACCAAGTGTTGAAGCACCTTTGAGGTATCTTAGAATCCTCTTGACAGTGATAATGTGAGACATCTTATGGTTGGCTTGATATCTTGCACAAATACATGTAGCAAACATGATATCAGACATGCTAGCTGTAAGATACATAAGAGACCCAATCATAGCCCTGTAAAGGTGGTCATCCACACACTCCCCCTAAAGATCAGGTCCAAAGTAGTGGTTTTTGGCTATGGGTGTATTAGCAGTCTTACAATCAATCATGTTGAACCCCTTGAGTATGTCCTTAACATACTTTGACTGACTAATGAATATACCATCTTCAACTTGCTTCACTTGAATTCCCAGAAAGAAATTGAGTTCCCCTATGGGACTCATTTCAAATATGTCCTTCATAAGCTTCTCAAAGTCCTTGCAGAGCTTTGGATTAGTTGAACCAAAAATGATGTCATCCACATATACTTGACCTAGCAATATGTCATTTCCCTGTCCTTTCATGAAGAGAGTTCCATCTATAGTACCTCTCCTGTATCCATGTTTGCAAAGATACTCAGATAGTGTCTCATACCACTTCCCAGGTGCTTGATGCAGCCCATAAAGAGCTTTGTCAAGCTTGCAGACATAATCAGTATGATCAAGATCTACAAAACCATGTGGTTGTTTGACATACACCTCTTCATCAATCACTCCATAAAGAAAAGAACACTTGACATCAAGTTGAAAGACCTTGAAGTTCTTGGATGAAGCAAATGCCAAGAATATCCTAACAGCTTCCAGTCTTGCTAGAGGAGCAACTACATTAGTGTAGTCAATCCCTTCTTCTTGTGTGTACCCTTGAACAACTACTCTAGTTTTGTTGTTGATGATAATGCCTCTATCATCCTTCTTGTTCCTAAACACCCATTTGGTTCCAAAGGTGGTCTTCCCATGAGGAAGAGGACAAAGGTTCCAACTTTCTACCCTTTGAATTGAAGCAGCTTATGTTGCGTAGCTTTAACCTAACTTCCATCCTTTAGAGCCTCATCAACTTTCTTAGGCTCTATCTGGGATAAGAAACAAGTGTGAAGACAAACATTTGTTTCATGGGTTTGTGCTCTTGTTCTTACCCCTGTGACAATATCTCCAATGATGTTTGTGGTGGGGTGAGACTTGTGGATCCTTAGTTAAGGAATCACAAAAAGTTGTTGAGACAGATCTAAATTGCAGAAATTTAGATCTAGCATAGATGTTTCACCCACCACATCAGCACACTTACCAAGAGAGACTTGATCCAATGAGTGTGTGGCATCATTGATGTTGTCATCTATGGAGTGGTTATCAGTGCCAAGAAACTCCTGATCATTGTCACCACCTCCATTGTTTTCTTCTACATGTGAGGCATCATTATATGGTTGTGGAGCCTCTAAGTTGGAATTTGAAGGCATCCCAGATGTATCAACTGAGTTTGTCATTGTAGTGCTGATAATAACCTCATTTCCAGAAGTAGTTCCAACTAGAGCTAAAGATGTGTTACTTGAAGGTCTTCTTAGCTCAGATCTTGGATCATGATCACCTGTATTATAATTTTCTTCATATCCTGAAACAATCTCACAAGATTTGTTAAAACAGTTGGTAACTAAATCAAGATCAAATAGCCAATCAGGACCAGAACCAGCCACACAAGGTGTGTGTTCATTGAAAGTTACATTGGCTAACTCCTCAACAATTCTAGTTCTGAGATTGTATACTCTATAAGCCTAGCTTGGGAAGAGTATCCAATGAAGTGTCCATCATCTAATTTCTCAGCAAATTTGGCAATTTGATCCTTGGTATTTAAGATGGTGCAAGGACATCCAAATGACCTGAGAAAACCAATGAATGGTTTCCTCTTGTGCTAAAGTTCATAGGGAGCCTGCCTTGAGTCTTAACCACTTAAACCCTGTTCTGCACATAGCAAGCAGTGTTGACTACCTCTACCCAGAAGGTGATGGGCAGCTTAGAGTCAGACAGTATGGTTCTTGCAGCTTAAATCAGTGTCATGTTTCTCCTCTCAGCAACACCATTTTGCTAAGGAGTCCTGGGAGCATTGTATTCTCTTGTAATACCTTTTTCATCACAAAATGTATCAAGGATTTGGTTCTTAAATTCAGTTCCCTGATCATATCTTATGATTTTGACCTTGTGATCAGATTGATTCTCAATCTTCAAGATGAAACTCTTTAGAATCTCAGGAGTCTCATCCTTAGTTCTAAGGAAGAAGACCCAAGTGAATCTTGTAAAGTCATATGTGATCACCAAACAATAAGAGGTCCTTTCTAGAATAATTACACTGGTGGGGCCAAAGAGATCCATATGTAACAAGTGTACGGGAGTAGTGATGGAGTTCTTTTCCTTAGGCTTGTGAGATACCTTGTGTTGCTTCCCTTTCAGGCCTGCAACACAATGGCCATCACTTGTGAACTCTTTTTTTGGCAATCCAGTTACCAAATCATTCTTAATATGTTTATTTATATTCTTAAAGTTTACATAGCACATTCTTTTATGCTATAGGAAACAGTCATCACTATTTTCTTTAGACAGGAAGCATGAAACTTCTCCAGAGGGAGATGTTTCTTGCAAATCCATCTTGTACATGTTCCTTTTCCTGGGGTCTAAGCAGAATATGCTCATGATGAAGACCACCCCGGGCTTGAGAACAATGCACTCATGCTCAGTAAAGATCATGTTATGACTTTGATCACATAATTAGGATACACTCAGAAGATTGTACCTAAGCTCTTTGACAAAGTTTACCTTTTTAATGTTGAGCTTACCATTTGTGACCTTGCCCTTTCGAGAAATGTGACCACCTTCTTCTCCTCCAAAAGCAACTGGCCCTCCATCAATCCTTTCAATGTTCTGGAGTAGTGACCTATTGCCTGTCATGTGCCTGGAACAACCACTGTCAATGATCCAGACATTTTTGTTTGTCTTCAGTTGTCCCTGCACAAAAAAAAATGATTAGTTACAATTAGAAACCCAAGCCTTGCTTTTCTTGGGCTCACAAATTGAAACAAAAGGTAATGCAATAGTAATAGATCCTATGGTTGTGTTTGGAGGATCTTGAGCTATTGTTTTTGGAAAATATTCAGTTACTTGGTCTTTCTTAGACTTTCACACCACCTTTGGAGTCTTGGACTTGACCTTCAACACTTCAAAAGATTTTGATACTTTGGAAGTTTTGATGACTGGACCTTTAGAAGATTCTGCAGACACTGCAGCAGACTTCAATGCTTCGAAAGTATTCCTTCCTTCCGAGACCAACTTTTCTTCCGAAGGCAATTTTCCACTTGCCTTCTTCTTAGATTTGGAGCTTCCGAAGGAAACAAATTTTCCTTTTGAATCTTGAATCTTCTTAGAACCCTTGGATGTCTTTGGTTTGATTATGTGAAGAGTACCCTTGGGATTGTATGGACAATCCTTAGCAAGATGAGCAGTATTCTCGCACATAACAACACACTCCATTTTCTTCTTCCCAAGAGCCTTCTGCTGGGACTAAGACTGACTTTGGTCACATCCCTTCTCCACCCTTATCTTTGCAAATGCTGAAACAGTCCTTTTGGGTTGGGAACTGTTATTGGAGTTTGATGGTCCAGGATATGTAGCAGTGGTACATAGCAGATCAGTCTTCTTCTGGGTATTGAGATAATTTAAACAAAGACCAGAACTCTTAACAGAAGAGTTTAGGTTGATGTCTTCAGTCTTTACTACTTCAAACCATGCAGAGATAAAAACTTGCTTCTGCTTGGAGTTAAAAGTAGCCTTGATCTCTTGAGCCTTCCTTGCTTTCCTTTTGCCCTTTCTGATCAAGTTCTTTCTCATTGACATGGTCATCATAGTCTTCTTCTTCTCCTTAGAAGAATAGTGGCCCTTCTTAGAATCCTCCTTTTCACTCTTCTCAGAGGAATTCTTCAATATCACTTCTTTATCCTCTTCACTCAAAGGATCAATGAGAGGAAGCTAATCTTCATAAGTTCCACACCTAGGTGATCTTACTGACAAAATTGTGTGTGGAGGAGCTATCTCATTTGATCCTAGTCCCTATTTGTTTTGATAGCACATCTTGTTGTGCAGGGATGAGGATATCATGTTCTTGAAGGTCTCTTCTTCAAGAACACACTTGTCTGCCCTGGCTTTGTTGATCACAAGCTCAGCCTGGCACTCAGTTAGCTTGGTTATGAGATCCTTGATTTGAGTCCTAATGTCTGTATGCTCATGTTTTAGAACTGAAATAGTTTTCTCTAACTCCTCAATTTTTAGTTTATAATCATTTTCAGACTTTCTAAAATCAGCTTTTAAAATGTTTAAGGACTCAAGATCAGATCTCATCTCCAAGTTATAGGACCTGTATCTAGTAACTTTAGCAATGCATTTAGGGGTACAGAGATGTTCCAATACCTTGGCTTCATCATGATCAAACATTAGTGCTAGGTTTGGAGAAGCATCTTCCGCCTGAAAGATCCAGCCAAAGCCTCCATCTTCAACTGCCACGACAGCCTGCTGCTTTGGCTTCTCATTCTGGGGAGCTTTGTCAGTGTAGTTAGGTCTGGAATATGTTTGGCCACTATTTGTTCTAGGTTTCTTACACTCCCTGGCAAAGTGGCCCATCAAGTTACAGTTGTAACACTTGACTTTGCCTTTGTCCAAGCCAAACATTCCACTGGTTGCATTGCTTGGAAACTTCCTTCCAGTCCACTTGTAGACCTTCTTGGCTCTATGAGTGAGAATAGCCATCTGCTGGACTATCTCCATGTACTCAAGATCATCTCGATGGATACAATCCAGGTCTTCAAGGGTGAAAAGACACAAAGGCTTGAGAAGAACTTCTCTTGAAATGGGCTTCCTTGAGTGTAGTTCTCCCTTGGTGTCTCTGGGAAGGTGATGAAAGAACCCTTATTTGAGTTGTCAGGGTAGCATATGAGATGATGTTAGGGTTCTATGCTATCCCTTTCAACCACATGCAAGGCTGAACCCACTTGATTATTGGAGTTGCCAAATGAATCTTGCATGTTCATATCTATATGGTAGCCACTGAGAATCCCATATAACTCTATCAGAGTAAGAGTTTTGAGATTCTCAGTCCACTTCATCACCACACAATAGTGTGTCCACTGTCTAGGAAGTGAGGACATGAATTTCCTTACAATTTCCTTGTTCTCAAGAGGAACTCCTCCATCCATAAGGGTATCCACAATCTCAACATACCTGAAGTATTGCTGAGTCATGGTTTCACCTAAGTTGAAGGTGAAGTTTTCAAACTGTTGCTTCAGGAGATCCTTCTTGTTCTCCTTAGCTTCAGAGGAACCCTCATACATCAGTTTCAATGCATGCCACAGTTGTTTAGTTGTTTTGCATTTCTTGAAACCTCTGTATAATGAGTTTGGAAGAACAATCTGAAACGTTGTCATGGCTTTTCTATCAATCTCTACTCTTTTCTTGTCTTCATCAAAGTAGTTTGCCACAGCCTTGGGGATCATACTAACACCAGTAGCAGAAGGGGTGCTTGGTATGTAAGGTCCATTCTCAACAGACTCCAACATTCTTGAGTCTAGAGACCTGATGAAACATTCCATTCTTAGACACTAGATATCAAAGTCATCAAGAGTGATCAGTGGGACTTGTTCATGGTTTCAGTTTCCCTATCAGTCTTGGAAATGGCTGCCATTTGAAAAGTTGAGTATATGTGTGTGAGAGGGATCTTAAGATGGTGAGATCTTATATCAAGAGCATGGAAGGCTCTGATACCAAATGCAGGACGGGTGAAGGGGGTCACTTACAACACAACAACACAAAGAGGAGAGTAACTAAACTTTATCAAACAGTGAACTGGATTAACCACAAGTAAAGACACCAAGAACACAAGTAATTAACAGACAGAACACAAGAGAAAGATACACAAGAGAATGGTTTTCAAGATTGCAGTATATTGCTTTCTCTATGTTCTATTACAAGTGTTACAAAGTATAAAAGAAAGTTACAAGAACATGAGATACTTATACTACATCCTATAGCCAGCCATACTATGAAAACCAGCTAGATACAATTGACTAGACACAAAACAAAAGCAATTGTAGAGTCAAAAGGTAGATTTGCCTTTTGACTAGTGACTATGACATGCCATAACTCACATCCTTATCTATTACAAAAAGGATAAAGTACATGAAGTAGAAAGTTACAAACTCATGACCTCAATGTATAGTTACCAAAAGCATGGACCTTTTCACCAACTCATGTAAGTTGGTGACTTTACAGAGTTGCAGCAGAAAGGGTTCCAGCTTTATGGAAAAGTACATCAGATAAAGCATGTTGTTAAAAGTCTTTGGAAGAAATCTGTCTTCAAGAGTTGAGCTTCGGAAGACTTTGTCTCTGAAGCTTCGGAAGACGTCTTCTTTGGCTTCGGAAGATATTGGTCTTGGCTTCGGAAGATTTTATACTTAGAGTATTTTCTGTTGCATGTGTAAAACTTCCTAAGTATTCTTCTTCAGTACTTATGCAGCATGCATGCAGAACAACTTTGGTTGGTTCAGCC
Source organism: Flaveria bidentis (assembly GCA_018326385.1). NCBI lineage: Eukaryota > Viridiplantae > Streptophyta > Magnoliopsida > Asterales > Asteraceae > Flaveria > Flaveria bidentis. The sequence goes on from BJCM01212035.1 coordinate 11,537, forward strand.
TCTATAAAAATTTTCTATAGATTCTCTAGGCATATTTCATCTGGCATCATTGGTATATTTGAGGGAAGAACCTGCGATTACTCTGATTACATCTTCAACTATCTATATGACTACATCCGAGTACAAAAAGCTGATAAGATGTACATGTTTCCAAGGTTTCTACAACATATCATCAATGGAGAATTGCTAGGAATAGCAAGGGATGGAGGTGTGTTGGTGCAAGCACATCAAGGAAGATCAGTCTTGAACAAGATTAGTGGAAGGTATGAAGGAGGATACATGCCTATGTTTGCACACGTGTCAGATCCTAATGCAAACATTCCCTAAGAGCTTGTGTGGGAAGATCAACTGGAGGGTTCTCCAACCAACTCTGTACAAGCCTCTCACTCACCCCATCAATCACCCATTCACCAACAACATCAATCTCCACAATACCCCTTACCATCAAGCCAAAAAACTCTACCCATTTCACCCATTCACTCTGTTCAGTCTCAATAGTCTCTATCAATATGCCAAGACACTCAACCAATCTTTCCACTTATTCATCAATCATCTGAGAGTGTGCATACTAAACCCATCTTTGTCACTCATTCTCTAAACTCAATTCACACTAGTGAGACTTTATTGATCTCTCAAGCAAGCACCATCCCTCTATCACACTCCAACTCTAAAAAACCAGTTACCTCCAATCAAATAGAACCTTTAGTGCTTAGCATGAATCTTGAATCATAACCTCATCATGATAAGCCTGTTCAAGCAAAAAAGGAATGCTCTAGTTCACCAAGTGTGGTTCATACTAAAGAACATAAAGATGAGATTGCTAACTAACAAGAAGAAAGGGGATAAGAAGAAAAATATAAGAAAGTAATTGCCTATGATGAAGATGACATCAGTGATAAGGACATTCCAGTAAGCAAAAAGTTATCTAGTAGCTGAATACAACAAGCTAGTTGTAAAGTCCAACAAGAGAAACGAAAGAATTCAAGAACTGAAAGGGGTAATCAAAGAGAAGGATGAGCTGCTAATAAAGCAATAAGAAAGAATCAAAAGACTAAGAGAAGATGAGCAGTGTAATAATGAAGTGATTGATGCTTTACTTCAACAAGATTATGAGCTCAAAGAATCAGTAGAGGCTGAGAATGATGAAAATGAGAATTTGATGCTGAAGATTGATCAAGCAAATAAGTCTCTCTTTTCTCAATCAGCTCTGTTAAAAAGGAAAGAAGAAGAGCTTGAGCAGCTGAAAATGAAAATATGTTCTCTTGAATCAAACCAACAAAAGGAACATGTTGAATCTTCCAAGCAACTAATTCTATACTCAAGGAAGAGGAAGTATTTGGGTTCCACAAAGCAAAAGGTGATTGAAAAAAGGCAAGAATCCAAAGATATACTGGAAAAAAGGCAAGAATCCTCAATGTTCATGACTATGATCAATCATGGATTCCCATAAGATCTAGAGAGGCTGAATGTGAACGAGATGAAGAACATCTTGAAGGAATTCGAGCTGGCTAGCTTCATGATTCTAAATTGCAACTATGAAACATTCACAACATTTCAATCAATTTAGAGGATCAAGAAAGAACTGCGACACTGTGACACAAGTAAGCTTAACAAGTACAACATAGTATGTTAGTAGCAGGGACACAACTACAACGCCTATGAACTTAAGGAAAGAACTGTAGGTGAGCTAAGAAGAATGATGGAACATGTCATGGTTGTGGAACTTGATACTAGAATTAGAGTCAGGACTGAAGCTCGAAAGCCTGATGCTGAACAATACAACAAAGTCCTTGTTGAACTAGTAATAGTTGAAAGTACAGCTCAACATAAAGGAAAAGACAAACTTATCAGAGAACCAAGAGCAGTCATACCTGGCAAAGTGTGGCCATTGGGCACAATAGTCAAAGAAATCACTAAGAAACGGTCTACTTTGATAGAATTGTTTGAGCACATCACAAGCCTAAACTCTATGGAAGATAGTAGGATCATGGCATGGAAGTATTATCAAGAATGGGACTGTGCTATCATCAAGAGAAAATCTGGAAGGGTTCAATACTTCCATGATATAACATTAGTGTTGTGCCTACCCGAATGTGACCTCAAAGATCTACAAAGCTTGATTATCTCTAACTATCCAATTCACCCAAGAGGAAGAGACTTCT
>BJCM01212038.1:0-11724 GCA_018326385.1 Flaveria bidentis
ATAATGCACATAAACCTTCGAATTCCTACCTTGAATCCGGCTTCCTTCTTGATCTCCTTCACTCTTCCGACAGCACGTTTTCCCTTACTCTGAAATTTCGTCTGAAAAGGGGCGTGGTGGAGGAAATGGGCGATCATGCCTTCTTATAACCGCCACTCCTGTACCTTTTGTCCTTTTTACATTCTTGGTCCTTCACCTTGGGCCAAGTTTACATTTGTTACCCTTTATTGTTTATTTTAAGAATCCGGGTGTTACACTTTAGATCAATGCTATCCCCAAATTTGTAACATTTAGAATAAGCATGTTTAACAAATAGTTGGTCATTAGAACTTACGTGTGAGGAACCAGACGAGTCAGCCATTAACACCGCTTCAGACTCTTCGTTTACTTGAGATTCTGAATTTGTTGCTCTGAGCTCTTCCTCAACCAAGTGATTTACCATAGTCACAACTTCTTCGGTATCTGACATCATTTGCTCAGCTATGATTTCACCTTCACTAGCAGATCCATCATCCAATGCCTCAACACAGACAATATTTGATTCACCTGGAGACACAAATCGGAAGGACCAGTCTTGCCCTTCATCACCTTGAGCAGTCAAGGCCTTTGTCTCTTTGCTTGAAGATGTAGTTCCAATCACCTCCTTGTCTTGACGGTTGAAAGTGGGAAATGGGATTCCATTTCCAGTTTTCTTGGGCTTTACACATTCACGTTTAAAATGCTCCTTTTCACCATAGTTGAAGCAGGTGACTTTGGTTTTGTCAAAATCAAAAGTCATATCTTTTGTGGCTACTAGATTCTGCCCCGTCTTCTTCACAAACTTCTTTGCCCTTCTGACAGCACTCGCCAAGGCCCACATTATATCCATCCTCTCTAGCTCATTTTCGTCAACTTTCTCATAATCCTCATCTGCAAGATGACAATTTCCAATCTTCCCGGCAACTAAACCATCATAGGATTAGGCAACAACAGTTAGAAGATCCATATGCTCCTTAGCCACTTCCATTGTGCTATTACCGAGATTTTCGGTCTTCAACTTTGTAGTATTGGCTTCAGGCACTATGTATTGGGTTCCAGATGACCCTAACGTATCTGGTCCTGAAGCAGTGATTTGGGAAGGAGCCACGGAACTAGACATGAATGCTGTTTGTAATGGTGCTCCTGAAGCAGTTGGAGTGGGAACTGAGTTGTAAAGTGAAGGATTCTGAATGTAGGATTCTTTCTTCGACTTGTACTTCATTCTCAGTTCTTCCTATCTTAACTTCAAGATGAAGTCATTTATGTCTAATGTTGCAAGAATGTCGTTCTGTCTCAGATTAGACACAAATGAATCTCATTTCTCAGGAAAACCGTCAGCAAAGCTTGACACTTTATCTTCCATTGATGTGGTTACGCCATTAGTGTGCAACTCACTCATCAGATGATAGAATCTGTCAATAATATCATCTAAGCTCTCACTTCTTTTCGAAGAGAAATTATCGAACTCCTTCCTGAGAGCCTTAGCCTTCAGAGCCTTCAACGTCGTGTTTCCATCATACCTCTTCTCCAAGGCCTCCCATAGCTTTTTGGCCTACTTGTTCTCCAAAAACTGATGAAAGATGTCTTTTGGTATTGACTGAGTCAATAGGGAATAAACTTTCTTCTCAGCATTGAAGAGTATCTTCTGAGCTTCACTCATTCCTCTCAAAGTCATCTTGACTCCATTTGCACTGACTGGTACCGTGTAACCAGTCTCTATGGATGTCCAAAGATTAGGATCAACTCCATTTGGATAAATCTCAAACCGTTGTTTCCATTGTGGATAGTCATCTAATGTTATCAGCTTTGGCGGTTTATTATGATTACCAATCTCATTCTCCAGAAGCAGAAGGTTCTGGATGTGAGAGTCCTTTCTGGCAGTAAAGTTAGCAAATTGATCTTCCATTACTATAAACTTTGAACTTTTAGAATAGAACTTTTTCACTCGTGCGAATGGACTATGAGTATGGTTCACTCGTGCGAAAGAACTCAATCGTGCGATTGGATTTAGTCGTGCGTATGAACAAGACGATTGGAATCAAACGACTGGAGTTGTTCAGTTGTGCGAATGAGGGATGCCATTGAATTTAGTCTTGAGAATGAAGTATACGAGTGGTTTAATCATACGACTGAAGGCTGTTGTTTTTGTAAAATCTAAGATTTTGACACTTTGACACAAAAACACGATTTTCCCAGAAACCTTAATCTGTCGTATGATGAAAAACACAACTTTTATGCATGCAAACGTCGAACACCACGTTAGAGCCAACGTGGTGACTCTTTTGAATTAAAACATGAGTTTTAACACCAAAGCTAATCAAATCCATACAAAATCAAGAGCCAAAGCTTTGATACCACTTGTCAGGACCGTGTACGTACGGGATACTAACTGATTATGTGTGAGACCAGATCAAATAGTTCGGAATCCTATTTGATTGGCGATCCAATCAATGAGAACATTAACCTGATAATTATAAGAATGAACTAAACTTTAAGAACGAGTAGGAATCGATCAAGAACGGACTTTGAAGTTGGATTGGCTATCTTGGACGTTCTGGACGGCTTGGGTTCGATAAATTATGAAGTATTCTCAAGTGTTATGTTTTTCCACGAATTAAGTAGTATTTATAGGATTGTAGTTTCCATTCACACGACTGAACCATTAGCATGGTTCAGTCGTGCGACTGAATCATGCGACTGAGTCATACGCACGACTGAAGCTTCAGTCATGCGACTAAGTCAATCTTATGTCTCAGTCATACGACTGATCCAGTCTCCTGGTTCAGTCGTGCGACTGGTCCATAAGCATGATGTATTCATGTGTATGGTTCATAAGTATGGTCCATTAGCATGAATACTCATCCAACTGTGTTGAACACATTTCTTAATCATTATTGAGTAAGAACTATGTACAACAACTTCAAACCTATATAATAAATTCATACATATGAATTATACTTGTCACAATAATAATATGAAATAATTAAACATGAATAAACATCAACCATATATTATATTTCATTGAACCAATTCATTACATATGTGTAAGACATGAAAGACTTTTACATTTAAGCTTAAAAACTAGGAATAACATGTATCTACATACCAGATTCGAGGAGCTTGATGTAAACCATAAAAAGATTTATCAATCTTGTATACTTTGTTAGGAAAGTCCGGATCCTCAAATCCTAGTGGTTGACATAATAGATCTCTTCATCAATGTCTCCATAAAGAAAGGCACATTTAACATCCATCTGATAGACTTTGAATTATTTGTGAGCAACATGAGCAAGAAAAATCCTGATTGCTTTAAGATGGGCTACAAGAGCAAAGACTTTAGTGAAGTCAATCCCTTCTTTTGAGCAAATCCTTGAACCACCAACCTGGAATTATTCCTTACCACATGCCACGATCATCAGGTTTGTTCTTGAACAACCATTTTGTGCCAATTGGGCATTTCTTTAGAGGAAGATCAACAAGCTTCCACACTTTGAGTTTCCTAAATTGTTGAAGCTCCAATTGCATGGACTCAACCCATGAAGAGCTGCATGAACATTCTTTGGAACGATTTGGGATATGAAACAAGAGAATAAGCACACGTTTATCAAACTAGATTGACTCTGTGTCCTAAACCCACTAGTAATTGATCCAATTATGTTATCATGAGGATGATCTTTCAATGATTTAAAAACAGTGGTTAAAGGTAATGGAATGAATTGAGGTGGGCTAATGGATTGAGATTGTGTAGATAATAGAGAAGAAAATAGAACATGTTGAGCATGTTGGGATGATAGAAAGGTTTGGGATGGTGAATAGATTGGTGTTGAAGGAATAGATGTCGAAGCAGGTGGGGGTGGAATGTCAAATGATGAAGAAGATGGTAGGTTAACTAAGGTTGGATGGTCTGATGATGAATTGGGAGGAGCCTGAAGAACTTGAGGTAATGGATCTAGAGGAATAATGTTTGTTTGAACATTTTAGAAGGACGTATCATCATCAAAAACTAGAAGATTGAAGGAGTTGAAAATAGTTTTGGAGTCAAAGAACCATGCAGGTTCTGTTCTAGCATCAGAAAAAATAAATTCCTGCCAATCAACATAAAATGACTCCTGCATAATACGTGTTCTCTTGTTATACACCAGATAAGCTTTTTGAGAGGATGAATAACCAACGAAATAACACTCATTTGACACACCTCCAAATTTCGTCTTTTGTGCATGATTGTTCAGCAATGTACACGAGCAAATGAATGGACAAAAGAAATCAATCAACAGCTTCCTTTTATGAACCAGTTCATAACGAGTCTTCATCTTATCCTTCATAATCAAAACTTGATTCAGGAGATATAATTCACAATTCACCACTTCAGCCCAGTGGCAAAGAAGATTCGATTAACATGGTACGAGCAACTTCTATTAGGATGCAATTCTCTCTCAGCAACACCATTTTGTTGAGGTGTTTTGGCTGCACTGAATTGTCTCAAAATTCTTTTGTTTGCACAGAAGGAGTCAAAGATGTGATTTCTGAATTCGATGTTGTTGTCACTTCGAATGGCCATTACCTTTCTTTTGCTTATCATTTCGATTGATAGAATTAACTTATGCATCTCTTCAGCAACTTCTCCTTTATAAGCTAAAAATCTCACCCATGAATACCTCGAGAAGTCATATGTAACAACAAAGCAAAAAGATTTCTTAGCAATTGACTTTACACCGATAGGCCAAATAAATCAGTATGTAACAACTCGAGGGGATTAGAAATAATATTTTCAAGTTTTGGTTTTTGAGGTTTCTTATGTTGTTTTCCTTTCGCACAGGCCATACATTTCTCAATAACAGTAATATCTTTTAATGGTAATCCCCTAACAAGATTGTTTTAACCAGTTTGTTAATATTTTTGAAATTAACATGACTCAATCTACGATGCCACAAAAATGATTCATAGGATGAAGTTTTAGATAGAAGGAAAGTGATAGTGAAAGTTGATTCTTTAGATCCCATATCAAGAAGATAGGTATCATATTTTCTCGGAGCTCGCATAAGCACCATCTTGTTAGGAATTGAAAACCCGGATATCAGAAATAAACAATCATTTGAGAGAAAAAAACTGGAATGTCTTTATCATAGATCTGAGAGACGCTCAAAAGATTGAATGCAAGCTCTTGCACAAAATTGACTTTTTTTAAAGTGAGAGATCCATTTGATACTTCTCCTTTACCAATCATCTTACCACCTTTCTTGTCACCAGCGAATGCTACATACCCTCTATTGATGATGCGATAATTTTTCAATAAATCTTTCAACCCGGTCATATATCTAGAGCATCCACTATCAACATGCCAAAAAATATATAAAACTTTAGTGGATGACCCCTGCAAAAATAAAGAAATCAATTTAACCGCTTAAAACAGGAACCCAAGTTTGAACAACTTTAGGTTTAGGAACAAAAGTTTTTTGCAAAAGAAACTATTAACAATGTGAGTTAATCTACTGCCAAAAGAATTCTTATTAATATGTCTATGATGAAGCTCTGGACACTTTTAACTATATGATAATCTTTATCACATCTAAAGCAATAGGATTTTAATCTAGGTCTATTATGCGACAAATCAGGAATTTTATCTATACATATTTCCTCCTCAGATAAGCTAGAATCATTATCACTGTATGTCTCATATATTTCTCTGGTTCTGATTTTGTTATTTAAAGAATGATTATTTACAAATGTTGATGTATCATCATTTGAAGTACGTGTGGTACTTGTACCACTTGTGCTTGCACTAGAAGATGATATTACCCTTTTATTAGATTGTAAAATGTTAATTGGGGTAAAAGATGGAATAGAATGATAAAAGAATTTTTCAAAGCAGTTACTTTGTTTTCTCTTTAGAATCGATACCAGTTGCATTCACAACCTCATTCACATATGCATTTGAAGCATCATCATTACATCTGAAATCATTCAATATAAAAGTGGAACAACCACTTGAACACTTTGAGTTAATGTCTGAGATAGACTTTTGAGAAACAAAAACATTACTTAAACAAGAACTATGATCTAAAACAGATAGTTCAGGTTTAGGTGTACTAAAACTATTGCATCCAAGTCCACTCGTTAGTCCATAACCATACTCCTCACCCACATCCTTAGGATTAACGCCTTCTAAACCTGCAGACAGACTGTTAGTATCTGTTTGAATGAAATCATTTGAAGGGTGTGGAACTGGCATAGGTGAAAAACAATAAGTACTAGGAGGAGGATAAACCGAAGCATTTTCATAACCCAAACCTATTTTAACCCTAGCCCCCCGTTGAGATCTACACAAATTGTCATGTTTCATTCCTGAAATTGTCTGTTTATCAAGTTTTGACTGAAGTTTACTTGTTTCAAACTCAGCAATAGCGACTCTTTCAGTCAAAGTATTTATTTCACCATTTCTTTCTAAAATGATTCTTTTTAAATGATCATTTTCTTTTAAAGTTTCATTTAATTTAACATAATATTTTAACTCATTTAGCTTAAACTCATCATTAATTCGTTTTAAATCTTTTTCATTGTCAAGCAACAGACGATTTGTTTTATACACACCAATAACCTTATCTTACAGGCAGGAGAACACATGTCTTGTATTACCTCATAAGGGAGACCCATCACCACCTTCTCTACTACTAGGGCTTTTTCATATTGACACACTAGAGTACTCTTCTTGTTTTCCTTAATAGTGGATGTAGTAGCATGCTTCCCTTTGCCCTTATCCTCTCATTGTTTCCCAATTAAATTCACCTTCTCACCTTGAACTTCTTTAAGATGACCAGTTTCCAAATCACCAATCACATTCTCCTTAACACACTGCTTCCTTTCACTCATACTTATCTCTTCAAGCCTGTCTTGTTCAACTTCCTCATCCTTAACACTCTGATGACTTTCAACTTCACTTTTAAATTCTTTAAAAAATCAAACTCCTCCACACTTTTCTATTCTTCCCTTATCTTAGCAACTAGAGCTTGGTTGATTTCTTCTTTCGTTTCTTCAGCTTCAACACTCTAATCAAAACTAATTATCAATGTTGTCTCTTTCTTCTGTTCTCCTCCTTCTCTCCACCGGAAACCAATCTAGGAACTCCTGAATTGCTTGGGTCAGTATCAATTGATAAAGGACATTCTCTTTTTAAATTTCTTAACTGCTCGCAATTAAAGCATCTCAATTTGGATTTGTCAAAACCCAATTTGAAATTAGAGTTTTGACCTCCAAAGTTCTTCCTGCCAGTTCTTTCCATAAATCTCCTGGCTCGGAGAGTCAACATCGCCATCTTCCACTGAATATCTCTTTCTTCCAAGTCACGCGGATCAACCTGATACATGTCTTCTATAGTCATCCCTTTCCCTTTCAATTCACCAGCCACCAGTGCCTCATAGCTATGCATGAACATGCCAAACAATGCCATTGTATCAAATGGGATTGAAGTTCTAAGGCAGCTTTTGAGTTATCTTGATCTCTGACTGAGTTACCACCACTACTGGGTTGATCACATGATACATTTGTAGTCACTCCTCCTTGTCTTGATGCTTGCATTGGCGAGATTACAACGGATGTAATTAATGCAACATTCTAAGGAAAACCGGATGATGGCAGACTGATTGAACTCTCTTATCTTCAAATCCAATTCAAAGGATTTTAACTTGTTGATGATATCCATGAGTTTGTAATCTATGAACCCTCTCTCTTGCTTCAGCATTCTCACTTGTAGACTCCATTGAGGTGGAAGTGAATCCAACAACCTATTCTCTTGTTCACTATTTGAAAGTTTTTCATCATATTTCTTTAGTGTGCTTGAGACTACGAGAAAGCGATTTGTTAGATCGGTAAGATTCTCATTCTTGTACCCCACAAAAGAATTAAACTCTTTCTCAGTTTGTATCCCTTTGTCTTTAACTAACTCATCATTCCCATCATAAAATTCACATAATGCATCATACAGAGACTTGGCATTCTTGTGTTAAGCAAATCGATTGTAAATATCTGGTGCAAGACACATGGTTATTGCTCCAAATGCTTTTTGATCTCAATCAATCAGCTTCAAATCCTTTTCATTGAATGTAGCTGAGTTCTTATTTTGAGAGACGACATCTCCAACAGTAATAGTAGGAATGTGCGGACTGGAGATGATTGATTCCCACTGATTATGGTCTGTGTAGTAAAAGAATGCTTTCAAACACCTATTCCAGTCCTCAAATTTATCTCCATTGATCAGTCTCGGAGGTCAATTTGTTGCCACACTCTCCAAATCAGCAAAAGTAAGAGTTGCCATCTTAGACATTGTAGTTTCACAGAAGAAGCACTAGTTTCGCTGGAATTTTTGTAATTTCGCTACTAATTTTGCTAGGGAATTTTGGCAGCAGTTTTGCTAGCAAGCTATTTGCTTATTCTAGTTTCACAGACAGATTTGCTTGAAACTAGCTTGAACTTTCGTTCAGATGTAAATTCAGCAGCAATTTCGCCTGATAATAGTGCACAATCGTTGTTGAAATTTCGTTCAATGAGTATACTTTCGTTGAGGTTGTGAAAACTAACACAATGAGCAAAAAACCTGTAGTTTAGCTGGAAGAAACTACAATTTCACTAAAAGAAACTGTAGTTTCGCTGGAAGATCCTTAGTTTCGCTGGATGATTCTGAAAAACTTTTTCAACACGCAATTGATCCACAATCATTCAAATCTTAATGGATTTAAGATATGTTAATTACCAGAGTTTTCCAAACCAAAAAAGTAACCAATCTCAATCAATTTCCATATCAAATACACTTAAATTTGATCCAGAATTGATGAAATAGTGATTTTGAACTAAACCAAACTCAAACAATCAAGAGCATAAAGGCTCTGATACGATTTTTTTGGCCCAACAGATCGATGAATAGTACTATTAATTGACCCAATGGTTCAATATCACTAATAAACACTCAATACAAATAAACCATGATGATGAAGAAGCAAAAGTATTCAATAATAAACAAAACAAAGCAAACACAATCAAAGAAAAATGGCTCGATATGATTTCAATTGAATTCCATCCTTAAAATTACACTTGCAACAGAGATATTTCGTACTAGGCTTTTACAAGATTAACCTACAATGATAGAAAAAATTCTATATATAGGCTACATAGTTTCCCTAAAACTGTTAGGCCCATGGTCGGTATCGCTCGGCGACAAAACACAGTTTCATCGAGTGATACTGGCCTGCTGACTATGAGCAAAACTATAGTTTCACTCATAGTTTGGTTGGGTAGGAAAACACAAAATACAAACTACAAAAATGTAATCTAACATATGTCCTATTCCATTTAAACATAAACAAAATATAAACACTAATCTAAGGTGAGTCCAACCTATTATGATCTTCAGCTTTTGATCAACATTTTGAAGAAAGAGAGAAAACATTTTGTTGATTTAGATAGGAACCGATGGAGTGCCACTACTTTCCCATTATGGATCTGCCCGTCTATCCTGATCTTTAGTGATTTTAATTTCATAATAATAACTACCTTGTCTGGGTTTGCCTTATATCACTTTCGCTAACTACGTCACCCAGGAATTTTCCTCCTTCATAACCAAACAAACATTTTGCTGGGTTGAGCTTCATGTTAATCCCTTGTAGGTTCTTGAATATTTCTTGAATGTAATCTAACATCTACTCTTCATTATGACTCTTGATAACAAGTTCATCTACGTAAGCTTCCATGTTTCTTCCCAACTAGCCTATAAAGGCTTCGTCTATCAACCTTTGGTATGTTACTCCTGCGTTCTTGAGACCAAAAGGCATTTTCTTGTAACCAAACATACCTTGGGTTTATGAAAAGTTTTTTCTCTTCATCCTGCTCATTTGTAACTTATGGTAGCCTTTATAGGCATCTAAGAAGCATTTCAAAGAGAAACCTACAAAAGAATCTACTTTGAAATATATCTCAAGCAAGACATAGCAATCCTTGGGACAAGCTTTATTGCGATCTTTGAAATCGATGCACATCTTCTAGTTTCCATATGCTTTTCTTACTATAACTGGGTTAGCTATCCAGGTATGATACTTTACTTCTCTTAATATCTCTGCGTCTACTAGCTTTGCGACTTTGGCCAATACGATGTAATTATGCTCGGGCCTAACGCTTCGTTTCTTTTAAGCCACTAGGATTGCATTTGGGGAGATACTTAGGGAATTCTCTATTATGTGTCGCGGCACTCCGGTCATGTCTTATGGAATCCAGGCGAATCCTTGCTTCTTTTCAGTAAGGAAACCAATTTTTTCCGTCCCTATGGGGATAGTCCTTCCCCTATATTGATCATCTAGTCTGGGTGATCTTTGTTTATACTCAGCTTTCCATTACCACCCTCGCCTTCTTCTGCCTCCGTAAATGCTACTAACTCATAGTACTGGGTAGGCAACACTGTCCGCACCCCATTCTTCCCTAGAAACCACATCATTGCATGTTTGTGGAGACTATTTCTCCGACGCATTGATGCCTGGCCTACCAAGGATTACATTGTACCTTGATAGAGATCGAATCACCAAGGTCGTCAAACTTTCACTTCTAGTTAGCTCTCCTTTGCCTATCCTGACGGCTAGGGTGATTTCTCCAATCGGGTGTACTTTTTCTCCTGAGAAGCCTATCAAAGATAAGTATGAAGTACTCAACCTCCTTCTAGTGTTTTCTACTAGTTGTAGGGAGCAATGTTCATACATGATTTCACGAACAATTCCTCCATCCAGATATATTCTCTGAACCTCTTGGCCCTCGATATTGGCATTGATGATCATAGGTGTTGTCGCGGCCTACCGTCCTCATATAGCAAGGAATTTGATCTCCCTTCTTAACCAACTCCAGACCAGGTTCAGATTGGTCTTTCTCTATCGCGTTCTATTTTGACTTTTGGTAACCATAAGTATTTCCTTTTCCTTCCTTCCTTTATTTTTATCATCCTTTCCTTGGTAGGGCTTTCTCCCTTTTATATCTTTTATTAGATGATCCAACACTTGACCATCGATTCAATTCTTTTCTTCAAATTGAAACAATCGTTGGTGTGATAGGCCATGTCCCCATGGCAGTCATAGATGTTGATACATATGTACCTAGATTTGGATCTTAATGTAATATGTCTTGAATGTCTTACAATTATCTAATGCTTAGGTAATTCATGAAATGAGAATGTTTGGTTGTGATTTATAATGTTTAGTATTTCATTAATGAGTTGTGTAACGCATATTGACTTGATTATATAGGTTGAGGTTGTTTGAATTAATATAAATAATGTTATGACAATTAATACAATCAAACTTAATAACATGAAGTTATCATACGAATGGCCCAAGCTAATGGACCATACGCATGAACAACTTCATGCGAATGACTCAGTCGCACGACTGAACCAGGAGACTGGATCAGTCGTATGATTGTCACATAAGAATGGCTCAGTCGCACGACTGAACACTCATTCGTACGAATAGACCAACCGTATGACTCAATCGCACGACTGAACCATGCTAATGGTTCAGTCGCCCGAATGAGCAACCCTAACCTATAAATACCACCTAATTCATGGAAAAACGGAAGCATTGAATACACTTCGACTCTAGACGTACCCTAGCAGTCCAGAGACCTCTAAGATCATACTCCAAGTTCATAGATCGCAGTAGATCGATTCCTAATCGATTCTTA